>OZ010579.1:3563297-3685797 GCA_963932145.1 Acanthosepion lycidas | reverse complement strand
TACCCTGACCATTACATTTGAGTATCTTTACCATTCACTGCGAAAACGTATTAAAATCCTGAAGAAGAATGCATTCAAAAGAAGTCATCAGTTTGGTCCAAAAGAAGAGAGAAAATCGGGCTCAGCATCCGAAAGATCGCCGCTGAGAGGAAGCTACCGAAGTCAACAGTTGAATACATGCTAAGTACAGACTCTGAGCGGAAGAAGAAGAAGAGAGGACGCAAAAAAGCAATTTCCAAGAGAACAGAAAGAAGAATGAAGAGGAGTGTTACGAGGTTGTTATCATCTGGAGAAAAGGTGACAGCGAAGAAAGTAGAGGAGTTCAGTGTTCGAACTGTACAAAGAAAGCTACATGAAATTGGACTTAAGTATGATAAATCAAGAAAAGAATTACACTAACGAGAAAACACAAGGAGGCAAGGCTGGGAAGCACAAAAGATGGATAACAAACCATGTCGACTTAAAGAAAGTGATATTTACTGATGAAAAACTTTTTAAGTTCGATGGACCTGACGGGTGGTGTACATGGTCGAGAAAAGGTGAACCTGTTATTCTCAACAAGAGACAGATGGGAGGAGGAGGAGTCATGGTTTGGGGTATGGTATTTCTGAATGGAAGCTTGTGGCTCGAGTGGTTAAAAGAACGTCAATATAGCTTGAGCTACAGAGAACTTTTGGAAAAGAGAGCCCTACCACTCATAGAAAAAGAAATGGGAAGTAATTTTATTTTGCAGCAAGATAACTGCAGCATCCATGTGGCCAAATCAGTGAAAAATTTGATGTGTGAAGCAAATATAACTACTCTGGAATGGCCTGCAAGAAGTCCAGACTTTAATTGAAAACATATGGGAAATGCTTGCAGAGCTTGTTTACGACGGACCAGAAATAACCACATAGGCTGAACTGTGGTAACGCATACAAGATGCTAAAATAGACTGCTAGAAACACGAAGAGACGTTATTATCAATATGTACGAACATTATGAAGATAGACTGATAGAAGTCATCGAAAAAAGGGGTGCTGCCATAAACTATTAGCATTGTTTCTGAAATGTCTGAAAAATACTATCACCTGTGTAATGTGAAAATTTGTAAAAAAATAATAAAAATACTTCTAATTTGAATTCTACTTTTCCATTTGTAGTATTGAAACAGTTTTTAAATGTTATTGCTATTACACTAAAACAGTACATACTACCTAAAACTTGTATGACAAATCATGTTTTATTCCAAAAATATTTTATTATATTTATTGTGTTAATTTCCGTAAATTTTATTCACTTTTATTTCATGAAATATGAATTAAATAGTGTTGTTACCAAGCTAAACTGATTTAATTGGACAATATTAAACATCACAAAATCGAAAAATCATCGACTTAGCTGAAGATTTTTTGTGTCGCCACGATAATCTTTTTAAAAAAATGTCATCCTTTTCGTTTTGCACATATTCAATCCATCGTTAATGAACCTGAGCATCACTCATGCTCCGTTTTATTGACCTTGTGGCAAATTAATCCATATTTCTGTACATACATGATTTCATGCTGAATGAAAACTAAACGAGAAGTATTTCTATTTGGACTAATGTTCTCATTTTTGTTGTTTAGTATCACAACATTTCGACCGTTGTTCCCTCTTGACTTCTTCAGGGATTTGTCGATCTGAATAAACTTTATGGAATTTCGTGACCAGCAAATGAAACCAGTTTGCAGACAGTTTATAATCTTTCGATAAGCAGTCATGAATACGTGTCCAGAAATCTTCTAAGATCCTGAGAAAAATTGCCTAAGTAGGATCCTGAGGTTCATATACTGTTATTTTTGTTCAAGTAATTTCAACTTTCGCAGTCATTGTTAAAATTACACATTTAAGTGACGAATCTAGGTGCGTCGTAAGTGTTGTAGCTCCCATGTCACTAAAAGTTTCGGGTCTAAATATACAAAAGACTTCTTCGATGGACGACCCAACCAAATATGATCAGTATTCGGCCCGCACCCAGAATAAAATTTGCTACTAGCTTTAGGACGTGCTTTATATAAGTTCCACCAGAAAACTGCAACTAATCAAGACTTCACTTGGGCTATTCGATGTTAGAGTTATATTGTTATTTTTGTTCAAGTAATTTCAACTTTCGCAGTCATTATCAAGAACCAATGTGGTATCTGTTTGCTAGAATTCCTTTTTCTACATCCTGGTATTCTTTGCAAAGCTGGAAGTTTGAAATGGCCGAGCGCGAATGTCATTTGCAATGGCTATTGGGCAAGGGAACGCACAAAAAGAATGAAGTTTGTTTATTTCATTTACATACGTATATATTTCAAATGGAAAAGTTTTCACACCTATATGAGAAGTTCATATTTTGGCACCAGTCCTTTGATTTTAATTTGTCATCTCTGTTTTTTTAGAAATGAGAAAAAGAATGAGCTGATAGTTAACGACAATACAAAGATATAAAGCGGGGATGGAGAGATACAATGCCATACATAAAATCAAAGAGCTATAAGATTCTTGGATATTGGAATTGTCACATTTTTATTTCATACTCTTAGTTGATAAAAACTGTTTTATCGTCAAAATCTTTGTTATAAATAAGAGGAAAGGCCAAAGTTTTAACTCCCTTTTAGAACGATCGAAATTCTGGTTAAAAATCTTGTTTTTTTTTCTTGTGTGAGCGGATGGACCATAAGTTACCATATCAACTTTTAGCCTCTTTTTTTTTTTAGGTAAAAGACGCATTGAATTAGATATTTTTGCAAAAATCAAGTAATTTTAACTTTTAAACTTTTATTTTGAAGAAGCATGACGTCACTTTTACAAGGATTAACTGAGAATCCAAATTCTATCTTGCTAAACTATAAACAATTTTTTTGCTATCCTCTGCCAGCCCCAATGATGGAGAAAGCTTTACCTCGAACCATCGCCAGTGAGACACACTGCAAGAGCCACTCCCTTTCGCGAGGCTCGCCGCTTAATCGAGACGCAATCGCGCCAATCTTCCGAAGGAACGACATCGAACGAGGGCCAATAACCTCTGATGTCTCTACTGCCACAGGAGTAAAAAAATATCTATCAGCAAGAGAAGAATAAATATAAACTTATATATTTTCTTTTATTACATATATCCACACATTAAATATATCATGAACGTTTTAAGATAACGTCTCTGGTGGCGAACGATATTTTATTTAATGTGGGCTATTTATTTTCTATAATAATAGCTTCTAAAATTTTGAGATATTCATGGCATTGTGTCATATATGAATATGTAGAGTATTTTGGTGTTATCTATTAATCATTGCGATGTTGATAGTTATATTTTGGTTGTTCATAATGTACTGGTTAATGGGTACTCCAAAATTCGACAGGTGAAAGATCAATCTCCGAGAGAGTGTGGTGCATGTGTGTCCTACGTTAATATTCAATACTGTTTTTTGATTATTAGTGTTGTAACTGCAATCACCCAGGGGACATGAGACTTCATAGACAACATTATTTTTACATAGGGGCATTCATGAAGCCTGGTGTTGTTGATCAATTATACAAAATAATTCATATTTTGTTATTAGTGTTCAAGTACTTTGATTACCGCAATCATCAACAACCAATGTGGCGTCCATATTGTAGTTAGAATTCTTTTTTCTATATCTTGGTATTTTTTGGGAAGCTGGATGTTTGAAAGGGTCTAGTGGGATGTAATGTGTAACAGCTATTGGCAACGTAGACCTACAAAAAATTCAATTTATTTTATTCTTAATAGTAGTATATGCATACATGAATTATATCATACGCACTTCAAGCTACTGTCTCCTGTGATGAATGATATTTTATTTAATGTGAGCTGTTTATTTTGTTAAATAATAGCTTCTAGGGTTTTAAGTTTTTCCTTGCAGTGGGTGCTATAGATTATTTTGTTGATATCTACTAGTATTTGTCTTATGTTCATAGTTATATTTTGATCATTTATGATGTGCTGGTCAATGTGTACATGGATTGCCCTGAGTTTTGACAGGTGGCAGATCAATCTGCGTGATAGTGTGGTGCATGTATACCCAATGTAAGTATTTAATTTCTTTTATTATTATTATTGTAGATGCAATCTTCCAGGGAACATACAAATTCATAGGAAACATTATTTTTATGTAGGGGGGGATTTATGAGGCCCGATGTTATTGGTGATAAGTTAGATGTTGTAAACTTTCTATAATAGATGATAAATCTTAGGTGTTTGTTAGGATTAACGAGTGGTATGTACCGGTGAATTATATTTTTTTAATTGCTTTTTCATCCTATGTGTAATTAAGTTGCATTTGGCTTCGATAGAATAAGTTAATGGTCTTTTAATGGTTTGTTCTTTTGAGTCAGGGCAAGTTCTAGCATTATTTTTTCTAAATTTCGTTAAGGCTGATTTTATTTAGCAACGACCTGTTTAGGGAAATGTTGCTAAGTTCCTTATAGAATTATATGTCCGAAGAAGCGATTAATTTGGTGCGGTAAATGTTGCTTTTTGTTTGTGCAGCCTCGTTCACAATAGACATTACGTATGTCGTCAGGCAAGAACATTATACATTTTCAACATCCTAAAGAATACAAGGATGCAGATAAAAGAATTCTAACTACTACACAGATACAACATTGGCTCTTGATAATGACTGCGTTAGTCGAAAGGGCTTCAGGAAAAATAACAAAATATATTTAAGAGTTTATCCAAAAATCCAAACGCAATACTGAACATCTTAACCGAAAATTGGAAGCATTTAAAAAATTAAGCATACAGACTGTTTCGGTTCTTTTTAATTATACTTGTTTGCATTAATAATTACTGTCTAAATGTACATTATTTGTATTATATATATATATATATATATATATATATATATATATATATATATATATATATATATATATATATATAAATGTTTGTGTGTGTTAGGGTGTGCGTGGGCGTTTGTGCGTATTTGCGCGTGTACGTGTTTATGAATATAGTTATATATATGAATGTAGTTATATATAATACATATATATATATATATATATATGTATGTATATATATATATATATATATATATATATATATATATATATATATATATATATATATATATATATATATATGTTAGGATTTAACACTCTTTTTCTACATGTATATAATATTTATTCAAAAATTATAACATAAGAATGTCATAACCTCACTACAAAAATAGCCATTTTGTTTCAATACATCCGATATCTTATCAAGTGATGGTGAAATTTCAAAACCAAATCAAACCCTCTCAATAGGGGAAACCTTATTACGTAACCTACGACGACCGTTCCATTTTTTAATAACTTTGTAATATTTTAAACCTAACCCTCGGTTTCATTTTAGAATTTTAAATTTGTAATTATACCGTGAAATTAAATCTTTCATATTGATTTTCTAGTTTAATCTAACATTAAATTTAATCAACTAACGGTTTTTATTTAGCATACACTGTAACGTTTTTTGAATTTTCATATACTTGTATTCCGATTGGTCATTATAGGTTACGTAACAAGGTTTCCCCTATTGAGGGAGTTTGATTTGGTTTTGAATTTTCAAAAAAAAAACAAAAAAGCAAACCTTTATTTCACGTTCACCACCATCATTTGAGAAGACAGCAGGGCTATTTTTTGTAATGATGTTATAACAATGCTTTTGCTATAATGTTTAAATAAATATTATTTGCTCTACTGTGCATTGAGCACCTTTTTAGAAATAGTGTTTTTGGTTATCGCAATTTTATTCCATCTATACCAACCCTGTATTCATATATATATATATATATATATATATATATATATATATATATATATATATATATATATATATGGTTATGTGTGTGGCTGTGTGGGTGCGTATATAAGGGTGAAAAAGGCCAATGAATTTGTAGTTTATCTGTTGAATTTTGAAAACAGTTTCAATAGTTGTTAGATTAATTTATTGAGAAATGCGGGGTTAAGTGCATTGACAAGGAAGCAAAATATATAAAAATAATTATTTGTTTCATAGAATAAATTCCTTTTCATAATTAGAAATTTTTTTTAACCATATATATATATATATATATATATATATATACTCATTTACCTATTGTAAAGATGCATATGAATAAAGTTATATGTAACCATATATAAATCTGTATATATATATATATATATATATATATATATATATATATATATATATATGTGTGTGTGTGTGTGTCTGTGTGTGTGTGTGCGTATGTATGTATGTATATATATGCCTACGCGTATAATCGTGTTCATGTAGTCTCAACGTGTGTGTTTGTGTGTGTGTGCTTGTGCATTCGCCGTGTATATGAATATTCTAAATCTGTGTGTGTGTGTGTGCCTGAGTTGTTGTTGGTGTTTGGAAGGTGGAGAAGAATGGATTTGGGCAAAATGCATGTTCATTCTTTCACAAACTCTTTGAAATAAATAATGGCGTTTCATTAGCTCACCGCACCGACGAAACCTCTTTCTTCTGATTTCCACCTTGAAATGTTCCATTAGATAAATAAAGAAACAACTGGAAAGATATAACAAAAACCTCATCTCTGACGTTAACAACACAACCCAATATATAGTCCATAATAACAGCGGCCATGATAAAATCTTCAAATGACAGCTATGTAACAGATATCGATCCTAGGTATTTTTTGTTAAAACTTTCTTGCATTTTTTTCTCATGACGGATTATAGAAAATGTCACGGTGCAGTTGCCTCTGTTCGTTCATCTTAGGTCTACTTTTTCAAGTATTTTCTTTGCACATCACTGATCGAGCTGCCAGATGTCCTTATTCCCACCAGCATTGGGATTGCTATTTGAGCTAGGAAAATGGAAAACATTAAAATACCAAATAACAAATCGGGTTGTTGAAGATTGGAGCCACACAGTCTTTTCTCTTGTATTGCTTACCACTGCAAATCCAGATTAAAAAAATAACCGCCAATTTTCAATTTGTATGCAAAGTATTTTAAGAGTGACATTCGAACGTTCATTGAAAAGTAAACATTTTAAGCATGAGATTTATTTCTCCACGTCAGCTCCTATAAACGTCAGTGTTTTTGATGATACCAGTCATTTCTACAATTCCAATATAATCTGGGGGTCCAGAGGATATAAATCTGTCAAAACTATATTTTATAACTTCATTAATGACTCGAAATATGTATCTGTTAAAAGTTTTTTAAGTTAGGAAATAAAGCAAATTCAGATGTTAAATCATGGCTACAAGGCTGATATCTAATGATTTCTCCTCAAAACTATCGCAAACGAATGTGCAGGGACATTTTGATGATTCTACGGCGCTTTTTCATTAAATATTATCTAAACTTTCCATAGCACTTTCATAATAAGTAGATTTTAGTGTCTAAAATCACAGAAATCAACTATAGCAAAATGACCTCAAAATTCATGAAAACTTTCCATATAGGCTTTCCTCCTGACCAGTTTGCTTTGGCATTGACGAGATCATTGCCACATTTGGGTAACCATTACTCAGCGTTGTATTCAGGATCATACTTGTATGGCTAAGTCGTTATTGATCATACTTGTATGGCTAAGATGTATTTCTAGTTAAAAGTCGGCTCAGAAATCCTTCAGGATTTTTATTTCATTTCTTGAAAATTTTGTGTTGCTACGTGCGCAAGTTTTGGTTGTCGGAATGCAGGAATTTTGCCCCAATTTCTTTTTACAGATATAAATTTTGTGGGCTTAATTAAATGAGATATCTATCATTTCTACTGTTAATAATCGATCGCCCTCAATCCGTACATCAGCTTCAACCCGTCTTTTACTTCTTTGAAATGTGTTGACCCTTTGTAAATTCAGAACTTTTTTTTTTCGGGTAATTATCTGAAAGCGCCAATCTGTCATAAATCTTTCAACCGAGTTTTATGATAAATTTGATGTTAATTCTTACTTCAATTTTGATAGTGTTACATTTAAACTTATGTAAACTTCAAACTACTTTCTGGAAATAGTTCCGGTTCATACATGTTATGAAACGGAAGTTCAACTTTACTTTGTTGCAAACAAATATTATCATAGTTTTCTTTTAACAGTTTCTGGATACGAACTTTGTTTAATGTACCACGTAATTAGTGACATTAGGTGAGATTTTATTATGCAAATCATTACATTTACAATGAAATTGGTATTGACTTAGTGATGTTGGTAAAATGTTCAGGTATAGTGATATTGTTATAAAATATATACTTTACAAATTTCAACTTATTTATTTTTATTAGAAATATTTACAATAAAATTTTGGGTGGTTTGACATTTATTTTGCAACATGAAATGTATCGATTATATGCATATAAATATATTTAGTCATATACGTATTGATATTTATTTTCCTAATTTCCTATTTATAAAAATTGATATGGTCATGAAAAATGTAACGCCGAAAGAGAAAAGAATTATTGAATAATGTAAAAGGCAACTTTGGAAATTGTAATAAAAAGGCCCAACTAGGTTCATGGAACAATATAAAATTTAGCAAATTAAAAGTGTCTTTAAGAATGTCACAAAAAAAAGGAATAATAATCAGGCAAAATATTTTGAGCACAAAGAAAAAAATAATTTAAGAAACTGGAAATGCGCGTGTAATCAGAGAAAAGATATCAATTATTAAGAACAAAAAAGACGTTAAAGCATGAAAACAACGAGCATTATATACACTATTTAAATTATTCCGACTATTGTCCTCATCTTTGTCGCCATATTTATTACAACGTTTCAGCCCATCAGCATCTGTCTATATTTCTGAGATGAGGTATTATGTACATTATTTACATTATTCGGACTCTTGTCCTCAACTTTGTCGCCAAATTTATCACAATGTTTCGGCCATTGTACGCTCTGACCTTCACTGTGCCATGTGTTCTCAAGACACAAGGAACATTAGATAAAGGCGTTACTTAGATCCAAAGAGTGAGAGTTCAATACCTGGTTAATGCAGTGGAGAACTTGGAGAGGGAAATTAACAGGAGATAACTGATAACTGACATCCATTAGACATGGCACGTGGAACTAGAACAGTCTACCCCAGTGAGCGAAATAAAGGGTTCAGTTCGACATTCCAACCACCTGAAGAAGGCCGAAGCGTACAACGGCCGAAACGTTGTGATAAATATGGCGACAAAGATGAGGACAATAGTCCAAATAATGTAAATAGTGTACATAACACCTCACTCCAGAAATATAGACGGAAACTAGCTTTATTTAAACAAGACAATAAATATGTATATCTGGCGAATAAGTACAGTTCTCAATATGGTTAGAACGTCCGCATTCTAATCATCTGGCTCGGGTTCGAATCTCACCATGGTCGATTTGTCTGGAAGGAGAGATTATCGGACTGGAGGGGACAATCCCATCGTGCAGCACCTTTGAAAAATGCCTGAAAAAGCATACCATGGTTTGATCCAAGTCTTGTGCGTAAATTTGTGTAGCCCTCGATAGCTGTACTAGCACGAAGTAACAAGTCATTGTAGCCGAGAGATTGAACGTTCTAGCTTTGTTCAAATTGCTGATTACGCTAGATAACACGTTATTTCCCAGAAACTGTAACTAAGGTCTGCTCAGAGCCTAGTTGCAGTATAAACTACAGGTGGGCTCTGTAGACGTTGAATAAATATTGAATACAAATGCGCCTGAGGAGTAGGCAAATAGGGAATGGGTAGTCTCTCTTGCAGACGGGTATCCTCGAGTGCCCAGCTATACATACATTTCTCAATAGTATATTTCAGTGATGAATGTAGAATGATGGCAGGGCCAGAGGTTAGGTTCTTCATTGAAATAGTCAACGAACACAACTTAGAAGACATCAGAAGGTTCACTGAAGTAATATTTTGAATAATTATTGAAGGCAGTCCAATTATGGAACCTTCCAATGTTGATGTTATCAAAATATAAATGCCGGGAATTAGTGTTTGTTCTTAGACACGACATGTTTTAGGGGGTTCCCCCCCCCCTCAATATTTATGCGTCCCCACCATCGTTGTGTGACATCTGTTACATAGCGTTGGTATGACCGGCTATGATTAGCTTAGACAAGCTTTGACAAAGCGTAGACAAGCAAATATCAGCTTAGGCCAGAGGTCCGAGTGGAAATACTCGGATCCCCACGTTAAAAACCGGCCTTGGCTAGGGGATAGGGGGGTGGAGTCAAGTCAATCTCGGACACGACATATTTTAGTGGTACAGATCACAAACAAGAAGCTTTAGCAACACTGATATTATTTAATGTATTGTACTCCAGCCTCTCCAAACAATAACCCGTTGGAAAAAAAAAATAGTGGTCCATCATTAAACGTGATAGATATTAAAATAAAGATTTTTCAGAGGAAATACAAGTTGTAGGAATCAACGTTAAATTCGAAACAGTGGAACAATTAACCAAATCGATAACTGAAAGTCTTGTGAATGATATAGAATGTTAAGGATTCAATATTAACATATGAAATAATAATTTATACGGGGTTAATCAAATATATGTTTCCATTTATTATACCGTTTGGATTCATTTATACACGCTTGTGAAAATTAATTGAAGCAAAACAAATAATTCCGTCATTACATACATTTTTTACGCATTTTTCCATGACCCAGTGCACATGTTAGTACTTTGTATGTCCATTCCATGAAATCATTGCGTGCAGATTGACCACAGATTCTCGATTGGATTTAAATCAGGAAAGTTTCCGGGCCAGTGTATAGTACTTTGATTTGCTCACTGGTAAGGCTTGACAGTGTGTACGTGCATCGTTACAATTTGCGTAAGCTTTCTTGGAGTAACGTCCATCGCAGACAATGGCCGTAGGACAACTAATCGACAATCAAGACTGGCCGTGATAAAAATCTCATGCAATTACGGATGACGCAATATTTTTCAAGGCCAAACAAATGTCATCATCCAGCATGAAAATAGAATCATATTACTGCACAACACTGCAAATGAGCTAATCTGAGGACAAAATAGAAATCGATGACACCCTGCCATTCCAGTGGGTTTAAAACTGACCGTATGGTGAAAGAAAGGAAACTAAAGCAGTTGTTTTTAATTAATTTGCACAAGGATGTAAATCAAAAATTATATTGTAGTTGAACCGGGAATCACCAAAGAAGCTATGATCAATATTTTGAAATTAGGGTAGATATTATAAGATGAAATCGACAAGATATATTTATCATATAAACATATCCTGAACATTTTACCCACACCGATTCTGTTGGTTAACAATAATTTAATTCTGAAATCATTGCCTTGAATAACAATATCTGTTATATAGTATGGCGTCCTTGGAATGACGATAAATTACATTCGGCAGCAAGGCTTCTGGTCGGGAAATTGGAGGTTTTCAGGAGCCTGGAATCACCCCTTAATTGCTGTTATTCCTAGGTCCACAAAGATCGGGGGTGGTAGCACCTGGTAGCACCTGTTAGGGTCCCAATAGTGAACCCCCAAAAACAAATCCACAGAACAATCAATGCAACTCTAAAAAATGACTCAAGATGGTAAATGAGTCAATGTTAAAGTTTTTAATAAGATGCTCCTTGATGGCGGAATCATATGTGTTGTTCAGAACAAAGATATATATACATATATATAAAATATGTGATGTAGTTCAATTTATATTACAATGAATCATTCATACAAAAAGTAGATTAGTAAAGTTAATCATATAAAATAGTTAAATCCTTTCGAAAACAAAATTTTAAAGTTGCATTAACCTACAAATCACGCGATGAATGTTATGATCCTTGTTTTTAAAATTATAAACTGTATAAGGTCTTTTTTAATACGCAATAACACATTTCAAAAAACATATTTCGATTCGCATTTAATTTTTTCGTCTCTGATTCTACCTGAATTTTACCAAAAACAAAATAATTTCCATGCCTGACGATGACTGAATGTACAGTCGAAAGTACTTGCATATTAAATAAAGATCGTATACAGTTTATAATTAAAAAAAATAAATTTCCGCCATCCCGATGTGGAAGAAATGTAATTATACAAAGCTTTCCAATATTTCTCAAAGAAAACGGTGATGATAGATTGTATTTCTGATGCTACGACAACCTGAAGTATATGATGTATTTTTATTTTCCTTCCTTTGTACATTACTCACTTATGCAGTTGAGGAATGGGTTTGGAGTTCTCAATTATATGACTTGAGATTCGTTTATTTTACATGTTGAACAATATCACATCGTCTTTCGAAATATAATTCCTCTTGTGAGACAATTTTATGTTTATATTTCTTGCGCTTTGATTATAAACGGGGTAGGGCAATGTCAATTTTTGTCTCGTTCTTAAATCTGAATCAAACAAAGTCGGGAAATTTTCAGCCTTTCTAAAATATATTAATATAAGCAGACATGTAGGGAAAAAATCATGATTCACCTTAAGCAGTCTGGTTGATCATTACGACTGTGTAGTGATTTTCGATCCACACCGGTGCTCCATAAACGTGGCCTTGTGCCTATCTAAGCTAAGATTAGTTAATAGCATGGAGGAAAAAGAAAAACAATCATGATTAACCTTAACTTCTCTGTTAATTTCACAGTCTGGTTGATAATTACGACTGTGTTATGAATCGTCTTCCCCCCCCCCTAGCTATGGGTAAATATTAGGTTGGTGCAAAAATAATGACGTAATAATGTCGTTTTTTGATGTATTTTGTAACGTCATAAAACGACATTATTACGTCATTATTTTTGCACCAAACTAATAGCAGGACAGACCAGATTCTATAGCCTTTAATGGCAACTGGTCTACCGCAGAAAGAAATGGCAACCTACTGCGGGAAAAATCTGTTTCTTCAGTTATGTATGGAAAGATACATGATCACCCAAGCGTATATCACGCATGGCACATAACTGACTGAGTGATTTTCGATCCGCACTGGTGCTCCATACATGTGGCCTTGTGCCTGTCTAAGTTAAGGTTAGTCAATAGCAAAAATGTGAATCGATGTTTTGGGTAAGGCAGAATAATAATAGGAACCACATCAGTGGCTTCAACGGTGGAATTGAACTCAAACCCAGATTCTGTATTGATTCTGTGGCGAATAAAGAAAGGCAGAAATGGAACGAACCAATATTTAGCACCAAAATACATTTTTAAAGAGATGATGAAAATAGTGCCGGGAAAAATATTTACAAGTAGTTCTACGCGTTTTCCTAGTAATAGAGTTATTTAATAATTTCCAGGACCCCAAAATGAAATTGAACCTATTAATATTCTACATGCAGCCGTTTTTACTATTCCGCAGTCACTGTGTTTTGAATGATGAATTGTCGATTGGTTCTTTTCCCCATTTACAAAACGGACTACTTTTAACAACACGGCCGTCTGGCAGGAATCGAAAGAAAGAATGCGTTTGCAACTAAATAAATCATTTTAAAATTATCTCATCAAAGATTTGAATTTTTTTCTTGCTTCTCAAAATGATAAATTGTGAAGAACGCGCCACTAAAAATTGAATAAAATGCATATAAAGTTTGGCTTTATTTCTCCGGGAAATATTCTTATTTATCTTTTGTGTTTTTGAAATACGAAAAGAAAATATTTCGAACAAAAACATTGAAAATTCTAATCTTGAATCGTTAAGTGAATCTTAAAAAATGTGCTGTCACAACAGTCAGCTTGAACCGGATGTAGCCTTTTTTGTTTGATTGAAAAAACATAAGAATTTTTCTCTTAGCGGAATTTTAAGTTTCAAAATCGTTATTATTTCCTTTGGTTTCTGGTGTCTACTCATTTGTTTCTGGGTCCCAACTAGAAACCTAAGCTCAGAAATGGCATCAAATCATTTTCCACTGAGCAGTTTTGAAGAGAAAAATCACACATATTTTACATAGAAAAGCCCCTTCGTAAGGATTGGGCTGTACTTATGAGAACAATTGTTTGTATTTCTTTAAGGCTTGGACTTTCAGGAATTCCTTCAAGGAGTCTATTGGAATCTTTTCCAATCAATCCAAGAGATCCAACTAAAACTGAAATTGTTGATGCCCTCATGTGCCACAGTTTTGAGATTTCGTTTTCAAGGTTCCTGCATTTTGCTATTTTTTTTATCTTCAAAGATATATTGCTGTTTGCAGAAACTGCCCTGTCAATAAGGAGACACATTTTATCTTTACAGGCTTTAATCACGATATCTGGGCGATTAGCATTGATTCTTCTGTCTCTGTGTATTGTTAAATCTCATAAAAGTTTTACAGGTCGTATCTCCATAACCGGGTCTGGGTGATGTTCATACCAATTTCTTGTATGTTTCCTTTCCGTTAAAGTTGCAGATTTTCCAGTGCAGATATTGGCCAACTCTGTCATGTCGTGTTTTATATTCAGTAGGTGCCAATACCGTGCAAACTGATACAATATGGTCAATTGTTTCTGTATATTTATCACATAATCTACATTTGGGATCAACACAAATTTTCAGTATATGTGCTTGGTAATTTCTAGTTAGCAAGCATTAGTCTTATGCAGCAAGAGTAAAACCCTGTACTCCGTGGCCACTGATGGGTACGGAGTTTATCTATATCAGCTTCTTTGGTTATAGACCGAGAAGCGGCTTATCCTGCCATCGTTTCTGTGTCTGATCGGTTGCATTTGCCTTTGCTTTCGTTTTAGTGTATTTTACAGCTGCAGTCGGTGTATTATACTTGTATTTCTTCATTCATTTGAAACTCCGTTTTGAACTCGCTGGCTTCCTTTGTTAGTAAATAGAATTTCTTACTTTTTTCATGTTCTTTGACACATCTTCATCCAGTCTTCTGCAGTTTCTAGGTGTCTTTGAAGGCCAATTTTTTGGAGTTTTGTCAGACACTCCTAATTGAATTAATCCTCAGCCTCCTTCGGATCTGGGCATATACAGACGATAAAAAACATCCTTGTTATGTTGTATGCGATAAGAGGTGAGAAACTTTCTCCCTTTGGCATTCATTTGTTTAATGTAAGTTATGGTCCAATTAAAGATTTTGAAACTGTATAGCACTACCTGGGTAGTCAAGATGTTTATGGGTGATATTCTGTTTTTGAATTCAGCTCAGTATTCAGTGCCAGACGCATACGCCTGTAGCACTCCCTCTCTTACCATCTCCTTCATTTCGTAGGATGTATTCCATCTCCTTCGCTAATTCCTAGTTACCTATAGGCTTCTTTTTCCGATTCCCTGATCTTTGTGACAAAATCTAGATGTATTGAGTGAGTTTGTGTAATTCTCCCTTTCTTGAATGTTACTTTTGCATATTTATCTAATCCGAAAGCTATACCTATGTTGCCACTGAAACATTTTATAGTATTGAGGAGATCCTTCAACTCATTGTCGTCTTGGCAAAGAATTTGAGATCATCCATGTAGAATAGGTGATTGAATACTTTCTTGTTTATTTTGTATCTATAGCTATTATTGTATGGTTCATGCTTAAATGGGTGTAAGGACAGATAAAACAGATGGGGTTCCTTGAAAGATTGCTCGTTGGATATTGAAGCGGTTGGAGATGGCAGTGCCTCTGGCGTGATTTAGGTATAATGTGGTTTTCTATATTCTCATGATGTTTTTAAGGAAATTTATCATCACGGGGGAGAGTTTGTACATTTCCAGTGTCTTAAGAACCCAAGTGTGTGACACACTATCAAAGGCTTTATAGTAAATCTATCCAAGCTATGCTGAGATTTCTACCCCTTTTTCTGCAATTTTCCAGGATCATTTTATTTATCAATTGCTGGTCTTTGCAACCATATGAACTTCTACGGCATCCATTTTGTTCTAGAGGAAGAATGTCGTTTGCTTGAGTAAGTACGGTTCATCATGACAGTTGTAACCTAGAAAAAGTTACCGAATGAAGAATAACCAAAACGCAGGTTGGAAATGAAATGGTAATCTTTATAACATCAACAAAATACAATACAGATTAGCATATTTCGGATCATCCTTTGATTTTTAAATATGAAAGAAAATATTTCAAACAAAAACATTGACTATTCTACTTTTGAATCATTGGGTGAATTTTAAAAACGTGCTGTGATAACAATCTCTTTTTTTTAATTGAAAGAACATAAGACAATTTTTCTGTTTTTTTAAGAAGTGTTTGGAAATTATTATTCCTTCATTTTGTGTTGTGAACAGGTGACGTATCAGTCAGTTATGTGCTATGCGTGATTACACGCATTCGATATATGACTGACGACACAGGTTTTTTCCCGCAGTAGGTTACCATTTCTTTCTGTAGTAGACCAGTTGCCATCCAAGGCTATAAAATCCGGTCTGTCCTGCTATTTACAGGGAAAAGATGAACAAGATTCATTATCATGTAAGTGAATGTAATGGATTCGACTGGAATTCGAACTCGGTTCCCTGATTCCTCAATTTGAGCCGCTATCCATTACTCCACCGTGCCGTATACTGGACACTAAGTGACATCTATGTATCATGTCCGTTCAAGGCGTCGGCGTCTTCATAGATAGTCTCCTCAATTATCCAGGGTTCTCCTTTAGTATCCTAACTGTTTATAGTAAAAGGTGTGTGTGGTCTTTATTTTTCCCGGTCTTTCTGTTTTTATTCGATTCTTTGAAATCAACAATAATGGATAATTGTCACCAATATATTCCACACATTATGTTCCGTTCTCTTGCAATGTCTCAGTCTTGACAATTATTTATTTGACTTCTTCTCTATGCGATCCTCGAATAATGACATTCACATTCTGACAAGTACTTGTTCTTTATGATAATGGAATCTGGTCTTCTGACAAAGATTGGGTGATGCGTTTGAAAATCAAGCTTCAATTACTATTATCATTATTATTATTATTAATAATAATATTTCTTCAGGCATTTGCATCTTCATATCAGAAGCAACGAGTGAATATCTCGGATTACTGATTGAGAACAAATCTCCGCTAATCTTCAACACTTTTCGAGTATATACGCAGACCCCAACAGACCCTCGAAACTCGCCTCTAATATTTGTCTACCAGTGATTATGTTCATAACTTTAACATAACTGAGACATTTCTGAGATCAATTTTTAATGTCACTTTCTAAGACATTGCTCTTTTCATATCTTAACAGTATCTCCATTAATCATCAGAGAGACTACTTACTGCCTTTCGTCATCATGTATGATGCTAAGTAACTTGTTGTGCCTTCCCGGGTTCTTGTTCTCTGCTGATGTGAAGTAAAAAGACTATATTGAATCCACTGCTAGGTGTCAGATAGGAATGAAGTGTCGCTGCCGATACTTGAGTTTGTACACAGACGATCCCATTATTGAATTAAGTAGACCACGTGACCATAGAAAAGAACGTATATATGGGAGGTAAACTAGCGTCTAATGGACCCTCTTTTCTAGTCTATCCTCTATTACTATTCGAATCTGCATTTCTACTCTATCCTCTATAACTATACGAACCGCCTTTCTCTACTCTATTCACTATACTATTTCACTATACGGATCACTATTCGAGCGAGTATTATTGAGCAAGTACTATTAGTGCGAGAGTTATTCGAAGGCCTGTGACACCAGGATTGTTCAGCGGCGTACTATAGTTGTATCTGCGATTACGAAGTCTCTACTACAACGAGCATTACGAAAATGACAAGTATTCGTTGACATTACAAAAGTAGCAACGAGTGTTCGTTGATATCACAAAAGTAGGTCAGCTCCTAAGAAAGTCGGTTCACTCTATCGGGCGAAACGAAACAATTTTTCTCTCCAGAATCTATCTTACATATCTATAAGTTTACTATTCAGTTAGAATATTGCTGCCAGATATGGTCCAGTGCCCCTGCTATTTAATTTGAACGCCTTGATAAGAACCTAAGAAGAATCTGCAATATTATAGGTCCTCATCTGGCGGCTCAGCTCCAGTCACTTTCTCACCGCCATATTGTTGTCTCTCTATATATTTTCTATAAACACTTTGACGATATTTCTTAGAATGTGCTCTTCGCTATGGTGCCTAGAATTTTTTTTGATTTAAGAGCAGTTCTAGACTGGCGTCGAGATTTCATCAATTTACAGTTGAGCTGACTAGTTATAGCCATAAATTCTATGCTAGCAGTTTTTCTCTCACACTTCTCGCTTGTGGAACTCCCTTTCGGCTCTATGCTTTGCAGCCACATAAATCTTCAAAAACTTAAATGCAATGTCAATCGCTACCTACTGCCCTTCTAATTACTCTCTTCTCTTTCTGCTCATCTCTAATGTTTCTGTGTGTTAATGGCTTTACTGACTTGCTTGGAGTGATTCATATGAAAAAATCAATTATTCGAACCCGAGGCGTTTGCACATGACGTTGACGTCATCACAGCCATTGTTGCTATTGCTGTTGCTGATTTTCTTCTTCTTCTTCTTCTTCTTCTTATTATTATTATTATTATTATTGTGACGAAAGACATGACTTACATCAGAATTCGAAACGAGTGCGAACGTGTATGCCTGAAAAGTGATGACAAAAAGAAATATGGCCGCTATTGAAGACGCAATCTATGCGCGCCTATCTCGTCCAAAACGAGACGATATTTGCACACATGCACAGTTTGGCCGTATTGGAATAGCATAAAAAAGCGGGGTGCCAGCAGCACAACAGGACCGCAGTCATTCAGCGGACAGCGTGCAATAGAGCTGGACGTACGGATTGATAGATGGACAAACAGGAAGTCGAAGTAGGGTCGGTTGAGCTGGTGTCTGTTTTCACAACTGCTCAGTGTAACGGCTGAGAAAGGGAGCCACGCAATCCATTTCCTTGAGGCGACCGAAGAAGAAGCGATAGCTGGCATGCCAGCAAGCACTTTTTGACCCCCCTCTCCTCATTTTTATCTACAATTATTATTGTTGTTATTATTATTGTTGTTGTTGCTGTGCTCGTCTCACCCCCCCTTAGGTAGCACGACCTCATAAATAATGAACTATTCTACGTTTGATTGCGTGGTATGAGAGGAAAAACATTTTCCTTAGTTTCCGTGAGAAAATGAAAGAAGCGGAGAAAGAAGAGTAGCGGGGAGAATAAGATTAAGCTGATAAGGAACAGGTACTACACTTTGATTTTAGCCAAAACACCCAGAACGAATGAACTGCGATAAAAGCAGCACTTTTCTGACGAACAACAGAAACCAGGTAAGCAATCGCCAAAAGTCCAATTACTATAAATTAAATAAAATAACATTGTCCGCTGAATTATTTCGAAATTATTATTAATAGAAATTTTCGTAAAAATGGGATTTGACTTGAAAGAAAAAAAGAAGGGAAGATAAAATTGTTTAACGTTTACTGCCAATACCTCATAAATAATGGACTATTCCGTTTTGATTACGTAGAGAGAGGGAATAACACTACTTGGTTTCAGGGAAAAAATGAAGGAAGGAAAGAAAGAATTGGAGATAGGAGTGTTTAACGGCTGTTTTCGTTAAATGGCAAAAAGTTGTCAATTTCAAATCTTTTCAGTCGTATCCGCTTCTTAAAATAATGATCAACATTCATATTTTATTAACATTGTTAAGCTCAAATATTTGGGGTAATATGGTTAGGCGAATTTCTACGCGTATTTTAGTGTCGTAGAACACACGCTATGAGTTACTTCAATCATTGGCTTAAGAATTAAAATTCATAAGAATACCAAAATAGAAAGAAAGAAAGAAATAAAAAAAGAAAGAAAGAAAGAGAGAAGAGAAGATAGAAGTGTTTAATGTCTCCTGCCAATACCTTATAAATAATGGACTGTTTTGTTTTGATCTTGTGGAAAGAAGAGAAAATACATTTTCAGTGAGGAATGGAAGAAAGAAAGAAGATAAAAATGATTAATGGCTATTTCAGTGAAATGGGTAAAGTTATGGCTTTCAAGTCTTTTCATTTGTACCCCCTTACTTCTTAAAATAACGACAAGCATTCATATTTATGATTCTTATTGCAATATTTTGTTACAATTATTAAATTCAAATATTTAACGATGTGATCCGGGATTTTTTTTCATGGAATTTGCTTACTCACTCATTAAGATTCATCAGAATATTAAAAACAGGAAAACCATGAAATTTTCACAGGTTAAAACCATTAAGCATTAATCTCTCAAACAAAAGGGACTTTTTATTCATGATCAACAAAGCAGACAATTACATCAAGTATCATCTTCTGACTCACAACAAACTGCCAAACTTGGAGTTTTTTTCATCAGTTTGAATTTTCCTCCTGTTCTTTCAAATTTTATTTTATTTTATTTTTTCCCTTAGAAGGAATCAACGACCCAATCCTAAACAGGAAATAAGGGATAAATTTCTACTCATGTTAAAAAAAAACTAAGGAGAAATATGAACCAGATGATAAATAAATAGTTCAAAATAAAGAATTTAATTCATATAAACCAAATAACCTTGAGGAATTTTAGGCCTAATTGCAAAATCCAAATTTGCACGAACGTTATGTCCTGATACCTGATAAATAATGGACTATTCTATTTTGATTGGTTGGAAAGAAAAGAAAAGATACTACTTGGTTTCAATGAGAAAATGAAAGAAAGAAATAAGAGAAGATAGAAGTGTTTAATGTCTCCTTATAAATAATAGACTGATTCATTTTGACCTTGTGGAAAGAGGATAAAATACATTTTTAGCGAGGAATGCAAGAAAGAAAGAAAGAAAGAAGATAAAAATGTTTAATGGCTATTTCAGTGAAATGGGAAAAGTTGCCAATTTCAAATCTTTTCATTTGTACCCACTTCTTAAAATAACGACAAGCATTCATATTTATGATTCTTATTGCAATATTTTGTTACAATTGTTAAATTCAAATATTTAAAGACGCGATAAGGGAACTTCTACGGATATTTTATAATCCTAGAACTCCACGTAAGCTTATTCAATCATTGACTTAAATTTTCTGATGAATCTTAATTCTTATGACTCAACAGAAAATTTAAATTGGAAAACTGTGTTTTCAACAGTCTTTCTAGTTATTATTATTATTGTTAACGTGCTCTCGTGCACTACTTCGGCATTTCTAAGATGCATGTTGTCTGATTTCGTAATCTTCAATAAACCTTGGCCTTCAATCTAGACTGTCGTGAGTATACAGTGTACTTTATTCGATTGAAGGGCTTTCAAAATGTTGAAAAGGGTCGTTCAATAGAAATCCATAAAGTCTATTGAATAAAACAAATATGTTGGTTGTCAAACTTTTGAAGAATTTTCCAATATGAAGATCGTATTCTTTGAAAGAAGGAATTCGAAATGGTTCTCGGTCTTTATTCTTGTCTGGACTCAAACCATAACGAAGCTAACAATTTTTACGGAATCATTTTAAAGAGAACACTATCAACTCTTGCAATATCGATTTGTGATATTGCTTTGGAAGCCATATTTTTCTTGCAATCTTCAGTTTTCTAATTTAAGTTAAATTCATTGAAAATTAAACATTAATTGCAGTAATACAAACACTGATAAAAAAAATCAATATTTGCTAACATTGATTATGTAACTTTCCTGTACCAAAAGTCTCAACACAAATTTAATCTTAGGAATCAAAATTGTGCAGAAAATTCATTGTTTATAAACTATAATGTTCGAAAGAAAAACTTCTTCCCCAGTTTCAAAATTGTATCAAATAAAATTTTATAAAAACAAAGCAAAAAATTTTAATGGACGGCAGGCAACCTCGTGACGTAGACCCGTATAAAGACCTCGATTATCTTTTCAACTATAGATTTGAATCAGACTAAATTTATTTAATAGGGAAATAAATGTATGACATAGAGCACTGACCAGGCAGTGTGTTTGGTTGGATCAGGCTGTTTATTTATGTAAGACTTGTAGTTAAGATAGTTTCATTGAACAAATAATATAAAGGGATATCTGTCAGATGCAATGGCCAGACATTAAAACATTGTTGTTCAGTTTTTCATCAAGATCCTAATATTGTGACATTATACCAGACAAAGAATAGTTTAAAAATATCTTCTAGGCGCATGCTAGAATGTGATCATCGATAGCATATATATATATATATATATATATATATATATATATATATATATATATATACGTAAAGGGAAAAGGTTATAGTAATTCCAACGAGAGAAAAGTGTGTATATTAAAAAGAAGAAAGAAATCACAAACATTTTTTGGTTGTAATGTGGATTCTTGTAAAAAATATTATGCCTTATTTTCTATAATTTTGGTACACGTGTTTCCGGTTTCGCGACCTTCGTCGGACAAAGCGTGAGGATTTACACATATTATTAAAAATAATTAATTTTTTCTTATGTTTTTTGATGTTAAATATTCTCGATATGAGTGTTTAGTGTGTTAGTGGGCAAAATTTCTTTCTTCTTATATATATATATATATATATATATTTCTCTGTCTTGTATATATATATATATATATATATATATATATATATATATAGCGGAAATACAACCACAACCCTCTCACGTAGGCTCACATACCACTTTAATGACACCAGCGCCATAAAAAATCATCTTGTAACAACACACTGCCCCAAAGTAACACATTCAAAACATCTCAATTAAGAAATATCTTAGATAACAGCACAAAAATCACTATAAAAACAATTGAAAAAAAGAAAAAGATTACAAATTCATGAAGCCAAAAGAATAATAAAAAAAAAAACAAAAAAAACCAACATAATAAAACAGCATTTCATACTGGCAGAAACATCTTAAACATATTTAATATCTAAACATCCGATTCATACAGACCTCTCCGTATTAATAGTGAACTAATCCAACAACATCGTCTAAAAACACACACACACACACATACACATTTATACCACCCATACATATATATATATATATATATATATATATATATATATATATATATATATATATATATATATATATATATATATATATATATATATCCCACATAATAATAATTTCATATTATTCGAATAATAATAATTTCATATCATATTTCGGATAATTTCATACACAACGCATCTTCAGGTGATGAGTATAGACTGACTGTTACGTAATTTAAATCCTAATAAAAATATCTGGTTATCGCAAAGTAGGCGCAGTTATATATTATACTGGGATTACAGTTTTATTTTTAATTCAAACATATGTAAAAATATATTTGGGTCCTGTCACTGGATCTAACTAACGCCTTTATTCACTGTGTCCTTGAGGGTCACATGGCACAGTGGATAAAGGCGTTAGTTAGATCCAGTGACAGGACCCAAATTGTGTGAGTTCAATTCTTGGTTAAGGCAGTGGAGAACTTGGAGAGGGGAATTAACAGATAACTGAAATCCAATAAACATGGCACGTGGAACTAGATCAGTTTAACCGAGTGAGCGAAATAAAGGGTTCAGTTCGATATTCCAACCACCTGAAAAAGGCCGGAGTGTACAACGGCCGAAACGTTGTAATAAATATGGCTACAAAGATGAGGACAATAGTCCGAATAATGTAAACTTCTTTCGCAAGTTAAAAGCGAATCCGATCAAACATGGAATTACCCCCACATTTAGTGCGATCACCACGATGAAAGCAACGCCAAGATTGACGTAGTCGGGAAGAAAATCAGCAGATATGAGACAGTAACAGGAGTCAAGATAATTCGCGACAAGTCTTTGGCCTTACGGTTGGGTGCGTGGAGTGGAGTTTTTTCCCCGGTCCTTCAATTGGACGGAAAAGCATCTCAAGGTACTCGGTATCTGGTTTGGCCTCGGCCTCCATTTGAAATAGAATTGGTTAGAAGTCCGAAAAAAACGAAGGTGCAGTTTATCTGTGGTTCCGAGAGTGGTCTATGAATGCTCAGTGTTGAGATTCGTCAGCAGACGCTGCAACTCAAGTTCCTGTATCGAATGTGTATGCAAAATGAGGGTAATGATCTCTTTTGGAAGGAAGACGCTAAGAAAGCATTTCCGTTTTTGAGAAGTGTGCATGACGATGAGGAGAAGGCCAGCTGTAATTCTTAAGCTGAGTTCTCCTTCTGTCTCGAATATCGACTTCCTCTGAAAGGCTTTACACGGGTTAAGGCAGGCCTCTCTGACACACAACTGTTGTCTCCTAAGGCATTATATCCTGTGTTAGTGCAGGGGGTGTTCCAGATAATCTAAGGGATGAGTTTGGTTGGACGGATGTGGAATTTTGCTCTCTGTAACCTTAAGCGTCCGGGTTAAGGTGTCTCAGTAATGACAGGGCAATAACCTGGCTGATGTTACGGAATCTCTGTGCAGCGAGGCTGGAAGTTGCGCCAAAATTTGTGCGCTGCAGTGGGTCGGTGGAGCCCTTGGGGCACATCTTTTTTCACTATTGCATCGAATGGCTATTGTGCAAACTGATTGAAGGCTACATGGTTCACATCCTGAGCGGATGTCCTCGAAACCAATTCTATTTGTAGCAATACTGAGCTGCAGCTGAAGAGAAAATTTGTAAAAAGGATTAGAAAGAAGTAAATCTATATTTTTTAAAGGTTTTATTGAAATTTTATTTGTTTCCACATGTCCTCCATCATTAACAATACAAAGGGTTATACGATTATGCAGTTCACGGAAAATATTTGCCAACTGATTTATAGTAATGCCTGAAATCACATTACTTATTTTAGCTATACTTAAAACTAGGTACATTAAACTTTATTACATTTTTACAGATTATTTCTATCGCAAATACAAATAAAGTTATAATTTTTTAAAGTGCAAACAAACTTTATGGACATCCTGTATATATATATATATATTATTATTATTATTATTATTATTATTATTATTATTATTATAATATATTATATATATGTGTGTGTGTGTGTGTATGTATTTATGTATGTATGCATCTTAAAGGAAAGTATAAATATCCAAATATTCTTTTGATGATTCGACCATTTATTGATGTTTCGTAGTCATTCGGAGAAGGATAAACCTATCGTCTTTTGTCTGAAGAATGCTACACATTTATTCTTGTAACAATAGTTTGTCGATAAATGATATGAAAGAACATCTGGGGTTGCTTATGCCAAAATGCTTTCCTTACTTTTGAATAATATGGTCGCATTTTATTATTACTTTGATAGTTTATATTTTCATTATAATATTATATTATGTCTACATTTTGTCGATTATTATATACTTTGTATTTGTATTATGTAAATAAAAAGATTTTACTTATCTCATTATTGCATTGTTTAAATATGGCGGCCTCAATTCTTGTTTCTTCTAACAAATAGCAGTAATTAGAAAATTATTTTCCTTCGTTACACAGTAGATATCTCGATATTTGATTCTGGTAGATATTTTTATTGATTCAGAATGATACAAAATTGGCCTTTTGGTTCTCATTGTAAAACTAAGGACGTGTTGCTTATGCAATGTATTGCGGCTTGGATTGAAAATCCGGAGAGCTGCGTTCGAATTCTAGTTGCTTTCTTTCTTTTTTTTTTGTTTTACGGCATATCAACCTCAATTGATCATTTAATGCCGACAACATTTTTTTTCCTGGTAATATTTTTGTTGTGTCAAAAATCTATTTCTGTTAATATTTGTTTCCTCTAAAATGTATAGCGAGTAATATTATTTTTAAAAAACGTATTATCGGAGACCTTGCTGTTGGACGTAGTATATCGTCTTACCAGGACGCGGATGCAATTTATCGTCATACCCAGGACGCGGATGGAGTTTATCGTCATACCCAGGACGCGGATGGAGTTCATCGTCATACCAAGGACGCGGATGTAGTCTGGGTGTTAACTATTTGCCCATAGCTGTGACCCTAACAGGTGCTACTACTCCGGGTCAGGGTGGATCCTTGGAACACCAGCAATTAAAAGGAGGTTCCACGCTCCTCAAAACCTGATCAGAATCCTTGCTGTTGGACGTAGTTTATCTTCATACCCAGGACGTTATATTTGCGTTCGTTGCATTCATTTACGCGCAAATACTTTTGAGAAAAGCTACAACTCCATTGACTCCTCAGCTATGGGTTAAATGGTAGGACTTATATTTTTCAAAAATTGTTTTGATTTTTAGAATATTAAAATCAGACAGAAATGTTGCTAAATAATTGCAGAAATGTATTTACACCCTACCCAGTGTCAGGGTTAAAATACTTTCATTGGAGATTTTATGTCACTCCCCCCCCCCAAAAAAAAATGAGGTTCTATACAAAATACATAGCTACCGATGAAAATTCATTGTTTTGGTCCGATTCTGTTGTCATCTACCTGAGAAATAGATGTGAATACAATAAGTGACTATGGTAGTTTTCCGTACTTTTTCAATATGACCTGCAGTAAGCATTTTTATGAGTAATTCAAAATTTCGAAATTGGCAGAATGATTTCATGGAAGCGTCGAAAAGTATTACCAGTTCGAATCCAGAGATCATTATGATAAAGCATGTATGTCATGTGCGAAATTATTGGCCAATCATCTTCTAAGATGAATGTAACATAGAGTCTTCATGTTTTTTGGCTCTAGACGATGCTACATTTCGATTTGTTTTCTTGCAGGCAATCGTTCAGGTCCTCCTATCGGTTGTTGACTGGAGCAGGAAATGGCTGGTTAACTTTAATGCCTCAAAAACAAAACTGCTCTCTATTATTCACCACAGTGAACCTTTCCTGTCTCTCATTATAATATCTGATGCTCAACTACACGAGAGCACCTCTTTGCTACTCCTTGGTCTCACACTGTCCACTGACCTGAGACGGAACCAATAATAAACCAATAGCTTCATCTACCACAAGGAAAATTGGTTCTCTGTGTTGCGCCAGAAAGTTTTTCTTGCCGAGTCCATCCTTCGAATCTATAATCATTTGCCCTTGCATGGAATACTGCTGTCATTATATATGACTGCAGTCTGGAGCCCCCACTGTTCGTCTTAAGGTCCTCGACAAAATCCAGACACGGATATGCAATGTGATTGGCCCTGATCAGGCATCTCGTTTACAGTCGCTTTCTCACAGACGTGCCGTCGTTTCCCTCTGTCTTTTCTATAAATACTTTCACGGTAACTGCTCAGACGAGCAACTGTTGCTAGTTCCCAAACTGCGTGAATTTAAACGTGCTACTAGGTTGGCATCTCAGTCCCACCCTTTCACTGTCGAAACGGTTAAATGTAGCCGTCTCTTCTACTCCAATAGCTACATGTCTCACGCTTGCTCTCTGCGGAACTCCCTTCCTCTTGCTTCGCTGATAGCTATAACCTCCAGATATTCAAATGTAATGTCAATCGATATCTCCAGATGCCTTGATCTAATTCCCCGTCCTCTTCATTCTTTCCTCTATCATGCGCCTTTACTTTTGCTCCCAATCTATGAACCCGCTTGCGTGCTAGTGACATTCCTGCCTTGTTTGGAGTAGAAATCTTAAAAATATTAGACAGAAACCCCCATCCAATCCATTCTTCAGCTTTCCAGAAGGAAAGAAGTGGTCTTTCGCTATACCTATCTATTTCGTTTTGTTTTTCCTTTGTGAGATAGATGGCTAATGTAAAATTAACTGTTAGCAGCTGGTAAGGCTTACTGTTAACATTTAATGAAAAAAAAAAACGCAGTTCTTAGTTGAAAAAGGAATTTGTATCAAGACTAAGCAAACAAAATTGATTTTCGCTGGTTTTATATTTAACAATGAAGCCATGCGTTCGTATGTTCAGCTCAGAAGAAATTAACCTTATCATAAAAATTGATTATATTTTTAAAAATGTCTAGTAAGAATAATTCCGTCGTAGCCGTGCCAAAAAAAAAAGCCACGTGTGCCTTTAAATAGCTGCTGCTCTAATGATATTAGGTTGGTGCAAAAATAATGACGTAATAATGTCGTTTTTTGATGTATTTTTTAACGTCAAAAAACGACATTATTACGTCATTATTTTTGCACCAACCTAATACGACCGATAACAATTTTTTTTCTGTCAGAGCAATTCAGAAAATACATGGATAATTTTTTTTCAAAAACCTGATGATGACTTTGAAAGGAAATTTGAAAGGTTCATATGAGAGGCAATAGATCCTCCTTACATTAAGCTATCAAGAATCAAAGCCTGTCTTCCAGATAAAAGTTCTAAAACGAATTTTGTCCATTTCTCGGACCGGATTTTAATTTGCTTAAATTTTTCCTTATCTTTTGATTTCATAATCTTCAAAAGGTTATGAATGCCAACCATTATATTCGCAGGTTTCTACCATAATATAAAATCGGTGAAATATTTTATCCGGAGACAATGATGAGATTCTCTTCCTTGTCTTAGTCTATTAACGTCGTCGAAGTTATAATGATTTTACAAAGCTTCAACTTAGAGCGGCGAACATCATCTGGCGCTGTTAAAGTGCCATTTGGTGTAGAAAACATACATTAAAGCACCGATTAGTGGCACATTGAACAAGCACCCATTTCAAAAGAATAATGGATTTTGAACAGGAATAAATCTCTGGAGTCTTAAAGAATGGTGCGTAGAGTGGAAGCAATTCCGTTCATCAGCATTGAAAAAATTACATTGTCATAAAATGTATCTAATGGATTTTCTTTTTTTCCATTTTTTTTTGCAGTCCATTCCTTCATAGCTTATTTCATATAAACATTTAGAGATAATTTTCTTTATATATTATTATTATGATTATTATTATTAGTGTTATTATTATTATCATTGCGTATCAAAACTATTTTCATTTTAAACATCTTTATCCAAAACTCACATCTCAAGCATAGCTAGGACTCTACCCTTATTATTATTATTAATAGTAGTAGTAGTATTAGTAATAGTCGTATGTGTTGTAGTAGTACTTATAAAGTTGTATCAAAAGAATAAATAAATTAATGAATAAATCTAAAGCGTTCGATGCCATTTTATTATTGATATGATTATAATATATTGAGACGCATTAAAAGTATTCCCAACTTTCTATACCTTTATCCAAAGCTTATTTTATGTTCACGAATAGATTAACTATTTAATGAATGTTGCTTGTGTTGTTTTTGTTTATTTTTATTCTTTTTTTTAATTGGAATAAATAGACTTTCCTATTGCCCCGTCAATACTCCTTCCGCTTCTCTTGAACAGGAGTAGAATCAAGTCCCTTGTTTCCTCTTTAGGAAGGTTTTCCCGGATACTTTTTTTTCTGTCCTAACTACTAGTGCTATTGTAAATCTCTTGTGATGTGTGCGGTTTAGGGCAACTTCTCTTTATACTGAGGGTACCCGGTTGGCAGTTTTCTGCTTGCTATGCCCAACTGGTAGTTAGGAGGCCGAACACTTGCGTAGCGTCTTGAGAGGCTGTTCTGATCAGCAGTAGTATAATATCGGGGTTCTTGCAGGGCTATGTCGCGCATTGAAGGGTGGCCCTGCACGCACCTCCAGCCGGCAACTCTGAGGTCACGTTATGTTGCACTCTGCGCCAGTTGCTTTCTGCCAATGACACATAGGATGACCGTCTGCTACTATTACATTAGGCCCTTTTCTTACCAACATAACTCAGCATGACCATCAACAAACAAAAAAAAAAAAAAAAAGAAAAGAAAAAAAAAAAAAAACTAAACCAGCTCAAAAAATAACCTAAACACTTTAACATTTCCTTGTCCAACATCCGTGGCATTCATACCAAATTTTGCAATGTGGAATCCTGATATAGTAGCTCTCTGCGAGACTAACCTTAACAGGTCAATCCCCACCTCTAATTTCCCGATTCCATGCTACCTATCATTAGAAAGACTCCAAAATCCACATGCATATTGTCCTCGTCTTTGTCGCCATATTTATTACAATGTTTCGGCCGTTGTAGGCTCCGGCCTTCTTCAGGTGGTTGGAATGTCGAACTGAAGCCTTTATTTCGCTCACTGGGGTAGACTGTTCTAGTTCCACATGCCTTGTTTAATGGATGCCAGTTATCAGTTATCTCCTGTTAATTCCCCTCTGCAA
Source organism: Acanthosepion lycidas (assembly GCA_963932145.1). Classification (NCBI taxonomy): domain Eukaryota; kingdom Metazoa; phylum Mollusca; class Cephalopoda; order Sepiida; family Sepiidae; genus Acanthosepion; species Acanthosepion lycidas. Next base: position 3,655,883 of record OZ010579.1, on the reverse strand, counting down.
GTTCTCCACTGCCTTAACCGGGTATTGAACTCACACTTTTTGAGTCCTGTCACCGGATCTTACTAAAGCCTTTATCCACTGTGCCATGTGTCCTTGAGAGTGTGAGTTCAATACCTGGTTAATGCAGTGGATAACTTGGAGAGGGGAATTAACAGGAGATAACTGATAACTGACATCCATTAAACATGGCACGTGGAACTAGAACAGTCTACCCCAGTGAGTGAGATAAAGGGTTCAGTTCAATATTCTAACCACCTGAAGAAGGCCAGAGCGTACAATATGGCGACAAAAATGAGGACAATAGTCCGAATAATGTAAATAGTGCGCATAATACTTTATCTCAGAAATATAGACAGATACTAATTCATTTCTGGATTAAACAACCTGTGTATATATGAATGTCTGCGCGGGGACGTCCTATGCGGTTTTTAATCCTCATTAACGACCTCTCAACTTGGCATCTATGCCGAGGACGCAACCATTTATTCCTGCCTCGATAGCTAGACAATGTTAACATGGCAGCCGATGCGCAAAAAACCCGTCGTTAACAGGGGAAAAATGGCTTGTCTATTTTAACGCCTCCAAAATTAAACTGCTCTCCATTAATCATCTAAGAGACCCCTCTCTGCCTTCCATCAGTATGGCTGATACTATCATGTATGAAATTGACACGTTGTACCTTCTCGGGATAACGTTCTCAGATGATGTGAGACTATATTGAATACATCGTCAGATTAGCTGCTAAAAATGTCGCTTCATTACGTCGAGCGAGAATATACCTTGTATGTCTATAAGTCTACCATTCGTCCATGCTTAGAATGTTGCTACCATATATGGTCCAGTGTTCCTGATATTTTCCTTGAGTTCCTCGATAAGATCCAAAGAAGAATCAGCAATATTATTTGTCCTGATCTGGAGTTTCAGCTTCAGTCACTTGCCCACCTACGTAAGGTTGCCTCTTTATGCCCCATTTTTAAAAAAATAAATACTTTCATGTTAATTGTTCAGATTATGTCTTCGTTGTGGTACCTAGACTCTATGAATTTAAGAGCAATACTAGATTTGTCGCGAGATCTCATTAATTTACAGTTGATCTAGCTAGATGTAGCTGTAACTTCTAGGCTAACAGTGTCTTATCTCGCACTTTTCGCTTGTGAAACCCACTCCCAGCCCCATGCTTTCCAGCCAACTCTGCTCTGCAAAATTTTAAATGCAATGTCAATCGCTATCTACTGCCCTCCTGATTGCTTTTTTCTTTCTCTTCACTACTAATGTTTCTGTTCCTAATTTCTCCACACCCTGTAACCCCCTTGCTTGTTAGTGGCCGTGCTGTCTGCATTGGGATGATACCAAGTAAAAAAAAAGTAGCGGCATTTCGTCAAATATAAATTTCCCTTTGAATCACACCAAAAACGGGAAATAACTTCAACTCATATTTTGAAACTGTTCTAAATATGGCCATTTTCCATCTCTCTCTATATATAAAACAGAGGATGTCTGTGTGTCTGTCTGTGTGATGCCTTTTCACTCGAGATCCATCCAACGGATTTTGACCAAACTTGGCATATACATTGTACAATGCAAGAGATAGGTTCTTAGCGTAAAAATCGATAAATTCAATAAGGATAAAGCCGATCAAAAATCGATAAATTCAACTTTTTTCCTCCGATTTCGTTCCAACTCGGTATGTAGATTACTTACATCATGACGAGCTCCACAATACCTCATTTTTATTTATACACCACTGCGGTTAGCGAAAAATCGCGAAAAACGAAAAATCGATTTCAATACAAATTTTAAACTAAAAACTCCCTTAATTTTCAAGCAGTCTAATACAAACTCCACTCAATTGTAGCCAAGTCGATTGTTTAACAGACATTTAACTTGATAATTGAGTTCATCCATTCAGTGAAAATGTGCTTCTGTTATATCAGTAACTGCATTAATTCAAAATGTCTTTTTAATGAAAGTACTTTAAAGTAATTGAAAAAGATAGACTCTGTTACATCTAAACATGATGTTGTTTTTGCTCCATTCTAATTGAACTCTTTTTGCTGATTGACCAGCTGGGAGGGCTGCTAATAATGAATGAAATTTCCCTCTCTAGTGACACTTTTGTTGAAAATAGACTTGTCGAAAAATAAGAGAAAGACGAAGGTTGAAACATTGACTATATTCGTTTCCATAAGTAAATATAAACTTTTTTTTAAAAGCCTTGTTAGTGACGTACTACAGTCGGTTATTAATTATGTCATTTTTTTTCAACCCAACTGGGATATCAGGCTGCAATAAGTTCCCTCTACTTAATCCTGTCTTTTGTGCCTTAATCTCTCTGTGCTTCGCGTCCCAGAAGTTGGTTTCTGGTCTGCATGTCGTTCTTTGTCCAATCGGTGACCAAACTTTAGATGTTTTAATTTGACACGACCGCGACATAACCGTTCCATCTTAACTTACGTTTCTCAATATCAAGGGACATATTTTTACTGTCTATTCTCATTAATGATCCTATTAGGCAAGTAAATATTGAAGATCTTTCGTCGGCAGCTATAATGGAAAACGTCGATCAATTTTATATCTACCTTCATGATTATCGACCAGTTAGAGAAAAGCTCGGTATACAAAAGGCTCGGTTGAGTCATGTATTAAAGCTGGAAGCATTCTTTTGTTTTCTTTGTAATTTCAATTTTCTGCTTTAGTCTTTATTTTTATATTAGGGTATACGCTTAATATAAAAGTATGTAAATGTATTCCAGCGTTTTTTTAATATAAAAAAAACTAGTTTGCTACACTCTGGGGGGCTGGGAACTTTTGCGCACACATAAAATTACAAAAGCAAAATATCATTACATACTAATATAATAAATTTTTACCTAGGATCAGTGCAGTGTCTGTGCGCACTAAGTCTATATATACAGAGTGCGATGGATAAACTGTCGTCTGAATTTAGTAAAAATGTAAAAAAAAAAAACGCTGACATTTCATTTTAAAAGATATATTTAACAAAATTACGCAAAAATATCTTGAAATACTAAAGAGTAAATTTATTCAATAAAATCGATGTTGACTTCAATCACGGCCTCCAGGTGACTTCGGAATCTCCTGCATCTATTCTAAATAAATTGTCGCCATTTTATATTTTTAATTTCGTGCTTGCGCGTTGTTTGTTTTTGATTTTGTCGATTGCACAGTAGGGTCAGTTGGGCACCATTTGTGAGAAAAAGAGCACTATGACGCAATTCAATCCGACAGAAATTTGGAAACAGCATTCTGTACTGTTTTGCATTCGCACCGGAAGCTCCAATATGAACATTTCAGAGTGTTTGGGTGTCAATTGAGGACAGTGCAAAGGATTCAGAAAGAGTTGGATGAGTCTAATGGTGATTACAAAAGTACGGCAGCTAGGAAAACTCACTCTGATCGTCCTTATAAGAAAAAGGACTTTCGAATTATTTGGTTGCGCCTCAGACTCAACACTAAGTGCCTTGAGAAGGTAGTGCTGCCCTGTGCCAAGAGGGTGGCTGCTGGAAGATTCTGTCTAGCAACAAGACTATGCACCATGCGGCGCAAGCAGGAGAACCCAGTCGTGGCTGTCAGACAATTTCTGCGACCACATCACTCTTACATCTGGCGACCTAACTCCAAAGACGGCAACCCCCTTCATTATTATGTGTAGGGCGAGAAACCAACAAAACTCCTTGTAACACCAAAGATGAACTGAAGACAAGGATTATAGCAGCATTCACCAAATTAACCGAGAAGACCGCCCGGAAAAAGAAGATTCAGAAGTCGTCTGGAGACCTTGGTTGAAGCCAGTAGCGATTTTATTGAACAAATTTACTCTTTAGTATTTAAAGATATATTCGTCTAATTTTGGTAAATATATCTGTTAAAATGAGATGTCAGTGTCATTTTCATTTCTGCGTAATTTAGAGGACAATTTATGCATCTCACTCCATATATATATTATATATGCGTGTGTGTGTGTGTTTCATAGTAAAAAAAGAAAGAAAGAACAGTAAGATATATAATCCTGTGTTCTTATTGATATTTTTATTTTTACATTTAATTCAGTAATTGAATTTGAAATTGTTAGTTTCTGTTTTTGAAACATGGTAACTCTTGTGTAGCGAAAGAACCATATTTTTAAATCAGTTAATTCATAATATATATATATATATATATATATATATATATATATATATATATATATATATATATATGTGTGTGTGTGTGTGTGTGTGTGTGTGTTTGTGTGTGTATGTGTGTGTATGTATAGATAGATAGAAAGATAGATATACTTTATATCCTCAATGGAATAACAAAAAAAAAACATGATGGATAGAAAAATATATCTTATTTATTTTTCTCTCAACCTAAAAAGAGGGACTTGTTATATTGAAATACGGAACAATTCATTGGCGAACTATAACAAAATGCGCTGAATTAAAAGCTCGGCCTTGGGTGGATATATCTTTGTTAATTTCTTTATCTCCTCACGCCAAGCGACGTTCATTTTCTTATTTTTTTTCTCCGATCAGTTTTAATTCTTCAAGTTCTTCTGATCGAGGAACTCGACAAGAAGGCAGACTCTAGCATTATCTTTCCATAAGATGGTTTACTTTTTAATAACGCCATCTTTCTATTATGGCCTCTTCAATTTTGACGTATCTTACTAAACTAATGTTAATATCAAGAAAAGATGAACAAATTCGTTTAGCCCAATTAGGCTGGGAGGGAAATTTCTAAAACGAGTAGCGGTAACTGATTAAAATCTGATATCAATCAAGTTTTCTTCATCGTCAGAGGACATTTCCATTTTTCTTACGGCAAGGTGGTCAGAAGAGAATTCTACGATTATCTGTCATTCAGATCATTTTATAATTCACCAACTGTCTTTTTTCTCTTTCATCTTACTATTGACGGATAGATTTATGACTCTCAAACATTTCTAGATTGCTATTGTAAAATCAGAGCATGTCTTGAGCAATATATATTTAAAAAAATATATTTGTCTATATTTCTTAGGTGTGGCATTTTAACTATTTACACTATTTTCATTGTTCGAACTATTGTCTCCATCTTTGTTGTCATATTCATGACGTTTCGACCATTTTACGCACCGACCTTCTCCAGGTGATTTGAATTTCAAACCGAACCCTTTATTTCGACCACAGGTGTAGATTTTTCTAGTTCCACGCGCCATATCTCAGTTTTAGTTATTTCTCTTTAACTTAAATCTCCAAGATTTGTTCACCTGTGATGCGGACAGATATTGAACTCACAGCTTTTTGGGTCAAGTCAGTGGATTGCTTCAATCAACGCTTTTATCCACTGGGCCATGTGTTCCAATTACCTGAAGAAGATCGGAGCGTACAAAAACCAAAATGTCGTGTATATGACAGCAAAGACGAGGAAAACAGTACGAACAATGTAAATAGTTAAAAATAAAATAGTTAAAAAATAAGAATAATAAAAAATAAAAACAATAAAAAATAAATAATAAAAAAATATAAAAATAATAAAAATAAATAAAAAATAGTTAAAAAAAATAGTTAAAAAAATAAATAAAAAATAATTAAAAAATAAATAAAAAATAGTTAAAAAATAAAATAGTCAAAAAATAAAAATAATAAAAAATAAAAATAATAAAGAATAAATAATAAATAAAATATTAAAATATTAAAAAATAAATAAAAATATTAAAAAATAAATAAAAATACTTAAAAAATAAATAAAAAATAGTTAAAAAATAAAATAGAAAAAAAATACAGTACGCGGTAATAAAAATAAACGCACCCATAGAAAGTCGATCTTTTGTATTTTTACTATGACAAATAAGTAAAAGAATTTGTTTGTTAATACAGGGCATAAATATAGGTATACATATGTACATTAGTCAAAAAATGATTTACCATTTTGTTGGGTAACCTTTTGCTTTAATAACGACCTTAATTCTTTGTGGCGTGCTATAGGCTAAATTCTAGTCAATGTCCTTCGCCAGATTTTTCCAGCATTTCTTTAATTCACGAAAAAGCTCATCTTCTGTGTTAAATTTCCTATTACGGGCACGCTTGTCCATTATTGCCCAAAAGTTTTCAATTGGGTTAAGGTCAGGGCTCTGATTAGAATTTAATCTATAGCATGTCACGATGAATTAAGGTATTAATAAACGAATTCTTTTACTCATTTGTCTTGGTAAAAATACAAAAATTGACTTTCTATGAGTGCATTCATTTTTATTTTGTCTCCTATTGTATATTTAAATTTTATCGACACTTTTGATTCACAGTGTAAATATAATACGAAATGAAATCCTTCCTTTCGGTATATTCTTTAGCTAATGATCTGTTTGTTTAACGATATGGAATCGATTATAGAATTTACAAGCCAGGTTTTGCGCACAAGATATACTTGAATCAGAATACATATACAAAAGAAAATTTAATCTTCTTTTTGAGTATCTTGGATTTGTTATAGCATAGATAACCGCGAACTTCTAAGTAGGCGAGGAGAGACAGGAATAGAAAGATACACGACCCCAACAGAGTCACCAACACACTGTATCCGATTCTGTAGACAAGACATCTCGACGTGTCAGTGGGGGTGCATGAATGTCGACCAACTAGATTCGAAATATACTACTGGGGCGCGACTAACTGCTGGAGAACAAAAAACAATAACGGCTGGTCTGTTTGCACTTTTGTAACAGTAGTCTAAACAATGTCATCACGGTTGACACATCCATTTATTTAGTCAAGCTCAAAATATAACAAGTTAATTCTAACTTTAAAATAAATCTCGTGACATTATAATGCTAGCAATCATACTGACTGTCGATAAATATAAATATGTGTCTTTGTGTTTGTCCTTCAATTTTGAAGAAATCTTTTGTTTTGGTAGAAACTCTCTTAGCAGTCAAAAATGAGTAAACTCCGAGCAGACATGGTAGCATTTATACAAAGTTTGTCCGGAAATTATTTAGTTATAGAATATTAACTATAAAGTGGCATTACCAAGAACAATGACATTTGAAATCTCACATAATTATAACTACCATAAAATCCCTGAAAACCGGACTAAGAATGCCTTTTGGATATGAGGAATTGGTTACAAAGTTCCGATATGAAGGGTTATATTAAGATTAAAATAAAAGAACTGAAATCAGGTTTAACATTTATTTTCAATATTTTATAGTAAACAAAATAAGATAAAGGTGAGTGAAATATAACGCGATTGATTTTAAGGAAAAAGAAATAAATTATGTAATGTTAATAAAAATTCATTAAATTAAGTATGCCACGTATGCAAAACAAATAATGTAACGAGGATTTTTTAATCGCTGTTGCATGATGATTCTTTTTCTTCTAATGTCATTCTCAACAAATTCCGCATTTCGTTTTGCTTCTGTTCTTGAAATTTTTTAAACGAAAGACACTTTTTAACTCTGCATGCGTTATTGCAATCGTCATAGGTGAATGCTGGCTTTCTTTCCATAAAACTGACAACCTTTTCAACAGCTTTTTCAATATCAATCCAGGTTTCATCACAATCATGTTTTTTTTTATTTTCTTGTTTATTGTGAGAATATGACTGCTGGAGAATAGTTTCTTTGGAAGGTTTTATATCATACAATATTGACTTTTCTATGTTAAACTCGGCCATTATTTACAATGAACTTTCACCAGTGTCTAGTCTGTTTAAAATTTTCAATTTTTCTTTTCCTCTTATTCCCACCCTCTTTTGCATCAAAACAAGCCATTAAGGATGAAATAATCATAAGGAATTATCCAAAGTAAATTTCCTAAATAGCAAATTTCAGGCCAGTTACATATCGCCCAAATAGTTCAGATATACACATCAAAAAGTGGGATTCCAGATATGAGGCACTCCGGATATGAGGGATTCCGGATATGAGGGATTCTACTGTTGTAGGAGATGCAAGACAGGTTGCCTGGTTCCAGATCCCGGTGTTCAAGATTGAATTTACAATAATGATTTTCAGAGAAAAACATGTCATTCTTTGTGATTAGCCTAAGCAAATCTTCCTTCCTTCATTCCATTTGATCTTCTGCAGTACAATCTGTGGTGCCGTGCAAGAAATATATAAGCCAACGACAAAAAAGAAAGAAAATTTGGTTAAATAAAATGTACGTAATAATTCGGTAGAACAATGATTTTAAACTGAAGAATTATTGAGAGATAGAAAACAAATAAAGGATTTAAATAGAAAGTTAATTTCATACACAATTAGACTGAACAATGGCACGGGAGTCTGAAAAATTCAAAATCAATTGACAATATTTTTATCACAAATTAGATTTATCCTGTGACGATTTCAATAACAAAATAAACTCTGGTGTCTTCGCTGTTGTAATCTCGCGTAAAGAGATAAATATCGTCTTAATCTAAAATGCAATCAAATAATTATCCATATTAAAAAAAAACAACCCTGGATTTTCTGGATAAAAAACCCAAAAATGGCATGAAAAGTTCTCGGCCCGAACAAAGTGCAAATCTTCATGTGTTCTGATGTTTGGTCATTTCGATAGATTTAAGTGAGTTAATTAAGTCGAGTACTTTTCCGGTGAAGTAATTGAGAAATTAGAGAGGTTAGTTCGAATTCCAGTTGAATTCATTACATTTACTTATGTGCTAATACCCTTGGGAAAGATGTGAATCCTCTTCTTCTCCCTCCAGCTATGGGTAAAGTAGCAGGACAGACTGGGTTCTATAGACTTGGATGGCAACTGGTCTAGGAGAAGGACAACTCTGAATTCAAAACCCGCGGAGGGTCGTTTGGGGACCCGTAGCACGTAGTGCACCAGGTGTCTGTATTCGGCCCTTCAAAAAGTGTGGATCATTTTGCACAAAACCTTCACCACTATAATCAAATCTCATGTGCGTGTGTTGGGCTGTCAGTTTCCTAGGAACTTATCTGCTTGACCCTCACGTTGAATAACTTTATATATATATATATATATTAAAAAAAAGTAGAAACCGCAAACGTTTTTGTTATGTGGATTTGTTTTTGTATATATATATATATATATATATATATATATATATATATATATATATATATATATATATATTGTATTTTATTCTTCATATTTCTGCTGCACGCGTTTCCGGTCTCGTGATCTTCTTCATGCAAATTTGTTTATTAGTCTTGTGGGGTAACCTCGTTTTTTTAGAGTTCTATATAGTTCTTCTAGGCGGGTTTTTCTGAGGTGTTTGTCGGTCACTATAGTACAAACCCTACGTGCTAGGAGATATGGGATGCATTTCAGTCAGCTTTTCGGGTGATGGCTCTTGAAATGAAGATATTGTTGGGTGTCTGTAGATTTGTGGTAGATAGCTGTGATTATGTGGTTGTTTCTATTTCTAATGAGTATATCTAAAAATGCTAATTCGTTAAAATTATATTCTTGGGTGAATTTGATTTTTGGGGTGTAAGTTCTGAAATAGATTGTGGAATTCGTTATTATCGCCCCATGAGAATTTCCAGAAATTGAAGCAAACATCTAAGTATCGTTTTCACGATTTAGTTAAGTGTTTTTTATATTTTCTCCATATATTTGTATATCTGTTCATATAGGTTTTCTTCTAGGTAAGCTATTGTTAGGTTGTCAAATGTTGGTATCATTTTCCTTCCCATTGCGGTACCTAGGGTTTAGATATAGTTTTTGTTGTCAAATTCAAAGCTATTATTGTTTAGAATTAGGTCTATACTATCGATAATGAATTAGTTAGTAAATCCGGGATGTAGTGTTTTTGGATGGTTTTCAATCCAGAATGAGATTGCCTGTTTACCTAAATCATGGGGCATGTTGCTATATAGGCTTCTGACATCAAAAGTAGCCGTAAGTGTTCCCAGATCAACTTTTTGTCGTATAGAGCTAAGGAAGTGAATATCGTCTCTGATGTAGCATTTCATCTGCTTAATAAATCGTTGTAGTATTGTGTCTATTAAGTTACTGAATTTGCTAGTTGGACAGGCTGGTCCTGTTAGATATTGGTCTGGGGTTTGGCAACAATGTTTCAAACTGAGTAATCTCTATCACGTTATCTCAATGTCCATTTTCGTATTTATATAATGATATTGAGCACTTCAACCCGTAATTATACCATACCCTAAAACTATATATATATATATATATATATATACACACACACACACACACATATATATATATATATATATATATATCGTTTTCTTGTCGCTCTAAACACTTTCAGTTGACTTAATCGAACTGTAAACTCAGAGCCGACGAGAGAAAGCTGCGCCATGAAAGTTATTTACTTTCTTTACTAGTTCTTCTCTTGCATCTGCTGCAAACAAAAATCACCAGAGGCAAACCGGAAGTCACAAGCCTCGCCACAGGCAAACCGGAATACTCGAGCTTCGATAGAGATAGAGCAGAAGAAACCTTCAGAATTCTAGTTAGCGAATGGAAACTGTGAAATTGATATAAGTGCCACAGTATGTTGGTTAGAAGTTTTATCTCACGATTATTAGTCACTTCGAGTCTTCTTGCGTGCTCTGCTGTTCTGGCCTTGTATCAAACTCAACAAACGTAAATAATTCAAGTATTGGCGTAATTCCGTCAGACCACTTAATAAAATCTTTATCTATTTCATGAAATATTTTCTATTTTTTGTTTCCTCTGGATTTTCTTTTGCAACATTAGAAAAACCTTATTTAAATTATTCTGAACTAATTTCCTCGTCATTTTTGTTATTATCACAATGTTTCAGAGAACACTGGTCTTCAGGCGCTTGTTAATCCGTGTATATGCAGGGAATTTCAAACTGAAATTTAATCTACGGGCTTTAGATTATTCTCACCCTGATGACCCTATCTATAGATATCATGTCTAGTACTAATTTAGTACTTTTTATTTCTACGGATAGAAATCACTGTGAATCTCTTAAATCCACACTGTGTCCTTTTCTTCTTAATTAACGGACCACAGCTACTGAACTCACAATTACTAAATCAAAAACCGATGCTTTAATCCATAAAGGCTATTTTTCTGTAGGACAATCATGAGTATAGAATTTGTAGCCTTGAATTTAACCTTCCTTTATTTTGAAAATAAGATGTAGATAAATAACGTAATTTAGACTTTATGATATGATGGAATCTGTCAATTGCGTGTGTCTGTCTATAAAGAAACGTTTCAGGGCTGTACATAAAATTTCCTTATGAGCCTGTCTGATATAGACGACATCTTACCAATTTAGCAAGGAAAAATATCAATAAGTAATATTCAAAATTATTAGATAACCAAATTATTTCATATTCGATTTTCTTCATGCCATATAGATTATATCATCTTGTAATAGTAGTAGTAATAGTATTAATAGTAACAGTATTAACAGGCACAATTGTTTTAAGGTATTCTCGATAAAGAATTTTCATTATTAATTTTATTACGTCTGCTTATATTATTTTGTTACTGATTTTTATCTCAGGTCATTTTACAATGTTAAAAGTGTCATTATATCGTTGTAAGGTGGCCGGCAGTCGAATGAACTTTTTTTTTTTTGAGAACGACATTTTCAATTTACTGGATACCTCGTTGTAGAAGAAGTCTGGCAGACCGTAAATTCTGTCCTGTTGGTTAATCCCAGACCAAAAGCCAGGATGAACAAACGCTATCCATTTACAAACAAACTGGCGCAACACTATCTTTATTCCACTTCTCTCCATTTTATTTTATACTACTTAGTCCTGAACACGTATGTTTGTGCATGTGCGAGGTGGAGTGATTTTGAGATATCAACATAAACGTGTGGGTAGGGAAAACCCACTGGTATATCCTGTTGAGTTCCTGAAGAAAAAGAAGGATTACTTGACGATGCCTATCATACGCTTTTGATTCATTAGAGAAAAATGCGATTAGACGTAAAATGTATCAGTAGCAAAAATAACTGCCTGACTTCACTCTTATCGTCTACGCCAGGTGTTTATAAACTACTACTCGTTGACTACATCGGAGCCATCAAAAAGATTTACCGGTCCGCAGTAAATTGAAATAATTTCTTCTTTTTTTTTCATGTGCATTTAATTTATTTATTATTTTATGAGAACATTTGTTAAAGTTTGACATAATAAATAATTTTTCTGAGGATGAATGAAATTGTTTTAGAGCTGGTTATAATAGAAGATCTATAAAATTGTAAATTTTATTAAAGAATTTATAAAACAGACCTTGGGGTCCCAAAAATGTGAAATATATAGGATGGCCCGCCCGATATAAGATAATGGAAACAGCTGAGCTATGCTATCATCGGTGTACATGTTGAGGAACTAGCAGCTCCAATCTCCTATCCGAGGTGCCACATGAATCAAATCACATTAGGTTGCATTGTATGAAGAAAGTTTTATCTGATTGGTCATTAATATGTCAAATTTGGCTTTACATTGAGTTTCGGGACAAAATGACGTCATTTGACGATCGCCATCTCTGAGATAAGGTGGGCCATGTTTTCTTTTTTCATGACGATAATTCAAACTCATTTTGTACCTGTAAACACCGCAATTCGCATATTCGTGTGCTAACCATACATAACCCATTGATATTATAAGTTCGTACCCTGTTCCACTTCTCTTAATGGAGACTCAAACAATTTTTTTTTCTGTAGATCAGTCTTGGTCTATTATATGCAGCCAAGTGAAAGACGTTACGTCCTTAAAACGAAACGCAATGTAGCATTGCAGATTTGTCTGGCAACATTAAGTTGAAAAGGATATCAAAAAGTGTAGAAGTTCTCTCTATGGAATGGTGCATCGTCGATGCTGTGTTTTTGTGAAATCAACAAAAACGACACGCAATACTCTTTAGAAATATCGGCTGTGAAGTCAGACGAGAGAGAAGTCGCATTTCCTGCTTCTTGTCCGTTTTATTGTCAAAAGCAGAGCGATATATCTAGCGGCTTGTCTCTTTCGGTTTATTTCTATCTATCTATCTATCTATCTATCTATCTATCTATCTATCTATCTATCTATCTATCTCAGCCTGTTCATATCTATCTATCTATCTATCTATCTATCTATCTATCTATCTATCTCAGCCTGTTCATATCTATCTATCTATCTATCTATCTATCTATCTATCTATCTCTGTTCATATCTGTTTATGTTTGTATCCGGCAGACTCTTAGGCAGGCATATGATTGATCTATCGATTGATATTCGACGCTTGTATTCATATTCGTATAAAAAACTAATCAATACGTTTTTGCATGTAGACTTCTACGTGCATTAAGCTTACATTTGATATGCAAGAAAATGCAAACTCCTCTACTCTCTCTCTCTCAAACACAGACACAGGAACACACACAACACACACGTATATATATATATATATATATATATATATATATATATATATATATATATATATATATATATATATATATATAAGAAAGAACTGTAAGATATATAATATTATATATTATAATATATATATATATATATATATATATATATATATATATATATATATATATATATGTATACAGGGGAATGTCTACCTGAACAAAACATTACAGTGTAAATACATAAAGAATATTAGATTGCATCCCAACGGCTATTATTGCTGGTAAAATAATCCCCGCCTGATTTGTGTCTGAAGACTGGATCCCTGATACGTTGATATGTTATTTAGTGCAAATACCCTGGAGACAAAGAACGTTTCCACCATGTAAAAACGTCCAACCCCAGAAAAAAAATATAACGCACAATATCTGCATAAAAGTATACGTACCACCAACATATATATATATATATATATATATATATATATATATATATATATATATATATATAGATAGATAGATAGATAGATAGATAGATAGATAGATAATTAGACTCGTTTCGAAAAACCCTCCAATTTTTGATTTGCCTATAATCAAATCAATCTCGAGGGAAAAATGGTTTTTAAAAAAGAAAGAGCTACAAACATGAACTACTGCCGAAAAAAATCGCACAGATGCAGGTTTGAAGCCCCCCCCCAAAAAAAAACCCCGATACGAGTAAACAACTAACTAACAAAAGAGCTCAATACAACCGTAGAGCAGACCTAGATACACCTAGTGAGCCAGACAAACCTACCTAGGTTTCACCTAAACGGATCGTCAGGGAGAGTTAGTCTGTCTCACTAGGTGTATCTATATATATATATATATATATATATATATATATATATATATATATATATATATGGAATACTATTTCGGAAAAGGTTAATTTTCATTTTTAAGGTACGGGCGGCCCAAGCACTGAGTAATAGTTTTAATTAATAAACGACACGGGAAAGTGACCAGAACTGAATGGAAATTTACAAATACAAACATATCTCCACACTCACACGTATATATTTATGACTTAAACGTTATATATATATATATATATATATATATATATATATATATATATATATATATATAATCACTTCATTCAAACAAGGCGATAAAGCCACTAAAACGCAAGAGGTTACCGCAAGCAAGAGAAACTGAGAAAATATTCAGAGGATTCAAAAATCAAAATGACGACATTACATTATATATAAATGTATGCAAGCATACGTATAGATAAGCTGAGCGGGGCACTTCGGCGATGTGTAATGGTTAACAAGCTTGTCTCGCTAGAGCAATTACTACTGAAATGAGTTCGATTCTCAATCAGTGTTCACACTTCCGGCCTTGTGCCACATTTTTAGCTACGCTTAGAATATCCTGATAGAATATGATCAGCGTGGAAGGACTGTTTGAAAAGCATAAACGATTTGAACAACAAAGAACACCTTAAGAGGTTTACAGGAATTATAAATTCAGAAATCGGGGACTTGTAAAATGGTCTCTTTATTTGTGAAACTTTGTGAAGTGTGATAATTAAAAAGAGAACAGAATGGCTTCCCATAAGTGACGGCAATTAAATAGAAAGAAGAGTCTGCTGGCAAGAATGAGCTTGTTGCCTTGGATTTATTTCACCGGGTACTGGTAGATGATTTAAAAAGAACTGAAAAACCTACCACAATATATTATGCATAACAACATACGCTGCGCAGGTGACAATGTTGGCACATTCAGGAAGAGGACTGAAATCGCCATCAGAGAAGCCATTTGAGGAAAACGAGAAGAAAGGATTTAAAGGATAAATCTGATTAAATAGTAGTGAGTAAAAGGGGTAGGATACGATGTTAGTTAAGCAATGGGGATGTCAAACACGCGCAGGGATAGTGGAAACTGAGTAAGTTACTAAGGAATTGAAAAAAAATGACATTAGAATCAAAGAACCCTAGACAACTACGTGATGCGTACATTAGAGATGTTCCACGGAAAAATAATGACATACAGTAGGGTTGAAATTACTATCCGACATGAGAGAAGTTCTAGCGAGAAAAAACAGGGTAAAGAAACTGTTGATAACAATCAGAAAATGTTACATTCAAAGGACACATCAAGAGAAGCAGAAGAAAGCAGTGACTAAAATACTTGACAGGTTTGTGAAATAACATGGAGGAACAATACCACAAAAAGAAAGCCGGTCATAATGAAGAAATAGAGGAAGTTGTAGAGATTCGTAATATCCACGACCTGCAGATACAGAGATTTTCTTAGTTTAGCATTGTCTGTTCAAAAGAGTAAATCATCCAAAGAAGTCAAATCCTATTTTATTGACATTTGTATAGAGTAGGGTTTCCCAACGTTTTCTTTAACAAGCGTCTCCTCTGGACACATATTTTATTGATAACGAAACCTCGACCAGTCAAATTAAGCTTCGAATATTCTACTGAATTCATTTTTCATTTTTCATAACAAGATAACACTTAGGTGTTAGTGAAAAATAATTTTACTAATGTTTTCGGTTCTATTATAAATGCCAATGATTAAAATACTAAAACATTTGTGCTTAATGTCTATTTTGACACTATTTAGCTATGGCTAACTAAATAACCATAGAAATTAAAGCAGGAAATACTGAAGGCGGAAATAAGTCATCCCGAAAGATATACCGTTCGATGTTGAAAAGATTTTATCTTATTTACGAAAAAGTTACCTTTCACAAAAGACAGTAAACCCGTATAAAAAGCCATATGTGAGATTTTATCAACTTGATTACTATTGTTGTAAAGAAGTGCCTTGCCGAGAGAAATGAGAGAATTCGGAAAGGTAAACAAAGCATTAAGTTAACAGGCAGACCACATGGTGGTCATAAAAATTTCGGCCTGAGACGATTGCCGATACAGGGTAGAGAGAATCAATATTAATTATCTTTCCAAGATATCATTTTTTTTTTCTTGAGTGCCGGCAAGGAAAAGCAATATGGTGGTTATAAAATTTGGGCATTTGTCTCGATACGGGTGGAGAGAATCGTTATTAATTACTTTACCAAAGTGTCGCTTTCAGACGCCGAGACGTTGAGTAGCAATATGATGATTATAAAATTTTGGGCATGAGAAAAGATAACGTGGAAGAATTGTGATTTGGTGAGATAAAGAATTTAATTTCTCAAAAGGCCAAAGGTTCCAGTATAAGCTAACTTCAAAAAGGGATCAAATGGCAAACTTTGACAGTGATTGATGGAATTGGTAAAGAGTGCTGGCTAAGTGGATTCTGAGTGACCAAAAGATATGATAGATTTTAAGTGGCAATATGGGATTTGTAAAAATTTTGGTCGATGGGAAAAAGGAGAATTTTGTAAACAAAAATTCTGGATTATAATTTTAAGGAGGCCAGCTTAACCACTCCTGCACGACCGGGATGCCATTGGTCGAGTAGTAGCAATGGTGATAGGCGGGGATGAATGGATGAGAAGGACGATGAAGTTATAAACGCCCACTGAAGGGATTGGTATGAGATATCAATGTGAGAGGGGAAGAGTTTAGGAAGATAGCTCTTCCCCGACCTCCTCTCACGGACGAGGGAGACTCCCTCCTCCAAATGGAAAGTGATTAATTTTCCAAAAATGGGAAGTAATCAATTTTCCTGGCCTGAGAACAAAGAGATTTCTTGTTGGGAATCGAGATTTACCGAGAACCCCAGGCCGCATCTGGCCCCGCACCGGGTTTTGGTCGGTACCCATGTAGACGAACATCCTCGGGTTGTTCGACAGTTGGAGTTAGTCTGTTAGCCAGTTGGATTTGGAGTTCGAGTAGCGGAAACCAGAGTGTTGCCTCGCAGAAGCTGACCGAGAGATTCCACGACCTCCGACTTCGCCTATCCTACCAATAGCAAGCTATACTGACGAACGAAGCCAAGCCAGCACCTAAGAACTAAATCAGTTGACTTAAGATACCAAAACTTGCTTGAAACGTAAAAGTGTCACATTCCGTAGAGAGAAACACACACCTGTATATAACAGACGGTTAAAGTTAATTTGTTATTCCTTAACATACTTAAACCTCTTGGTTTTTTCTTTTATTTGCTTCTTTTTCTTTACGTTTGTGCGATATCACCTTCAGTCTGGACTCAGCTTATACTACGGCTGACGTCTGATTGATCTCGTCTACCTAAGATCAAAATCACAACGTTGGTAGGTTAGACTTGAGATTGAAGCAGTTACTCTGGTAACCAGACGTTGTAAGTGAGCTGGGAACGACAGAGCTGGGAACGACAGAGCTGGTATCGAACTGGTATGAGAAGCCGTTAACATCGACGACCAAAGTTCGACCATGGGCGGGCCAGTGTCACATATTGGTATCGTGACAAAGGGATTCCACCGAGTAGCGACGACCACCAATCGACCGGGACACAGTCAGGTGGCAGCGACTAAAGGTCAACCCCAAAACGCCAGTGGAAGAAACATTACAACTTCGCGCCGCGACTGGGAGTTGACTACGGACGGACAGCTCAGTGTCAAACTAAGGGTTTTACACTAGGTTCATTTGATAGCTTATCTCAATGTTTTCAATGCGATGGTTGACTTTGGTATTTACTGTCTAGGGCTCTTACTCTAGTTTCCATGAATCTTAGAAGTAATCATAGATCTCTTCGTTTTTTAATTTGCAAACAGTTTTTTGTTTATTAAGCAGCTATGCAACTGAGTTGAAACCGTATTCCACCATATAGGAAGTTGAAAAGTAATGAAGAAAAGTTTGATAGCTTCCTATAGATGTAGATCTTTTTCATAAATTCCCTTTTGTAGTCAGTATTATTGGTGTATGAGGAAATTTGTTTGGTCTTGAAAAATCTTGTATCAACCGTGATTGTATCTGATTTTTATGACGCCCACACGCTATTGTCTCGATTGTCGATTAGTTGTCCTACGGCTATTTTCTACAATGGACGTTACTCTAAAGAAGTGTGCGATAATTGTAACTCTGCACAAACACACTGGCAAACCTTACCAGTGAGCAAATCAAAGTACCGTAGGCTGGGTCGGAAACTCTCCTGATTTAAATCCAATCGAGAATCTGTGGTCAATATGCAAGGAAAGACTTCGTGGAATGGACATACGAAGTACTAACATTTGAACTGGGATATGTTTCATTGGAAAAATACGAAAAAAGGTAAATAGTATTGGAATTATTCGTTTGTTTTAATTAATTTGCACAAGGACGTAAATGCTAAGCTCTAGTTAAGGTTGCAGTCACTGCATTAGGATTAGTTAAATCCTTATTTTACGCCAGGCGCCGACGTAGATACTTTGGAAATTTAGCTTATGCAGGCACAGGATAACGTAAGTGACACCTCTAGTGTGGAGGAAAGTTAGAATATAGGGTTAGAAAGGACAATTTACTAAAAGCAGCCGCCATAAAATCTTTCTTATGGAAGTAGGCGTTGTCTTACGAAAGCTTTTTAACAAACGAATGCAATCAAATATGGAAAGATTATGTGAAGTTTGAGGAAACTGAAAATGTGTACACTCGGCAATTTATATTCGATTAATTTTCTTTTACAGAAGTAAGAAATTGCTCCAGATATTTTCTACTTTTTTAAATACATTTTCATAATTCATCATTCATAAAATATCAGTGAGTTGAAATCGGTGCAGGTTTCTATGGATTTTTAAAGGAAATTAAATTAATTGCTAAAATGGACTTGGAAAACTTCAGTTTGTACTGATCTGACTTGCAGCAAATCCAAGTATATTTTATATTGCTCTCCTGTAATATACTTACTGACAGCTATCTATCTATCTATCTATCTATCTATCTATCTATCTATCTATCTATCTATCTGTCTCAGTCTGTTCATGTCTCACTCTCATATCTATCTATCTATCTATCTATCTATCTATCTATTAGTTTGGTGCAAAAATAATGACGTAATAATATCGTTTTTTGACGTATTTTTAACGTCAAAAAACGACATTATTACGTCATTATTTGTGCACAAACCTAATATCTATCTATCTATCTATCTTTTTGATTTGCAAAGCAACATTTATGCGTATATCCATGCAAATGTGCAACTCAGCAAAACAAATTTATACAGGCATATAATTCAGTTTCCACCGTTATGTATGTATGTATGTATGTATGTATATATATATATATATATATATATATATATATATATATATTTATATATATATATATATATATATATATATATATAAACAGAAATATAGAAGTGTACATTGAAGTTAACACTCAGAGGTGACAGGACGTTTCATGTTAGGTACAATCCTAAATATAGCACACCTTAAAACTATATTTCTTCATATATATATTCATATATATATATATATATATATATATATATATATATATACAGGTTGTCCATAAAGTTCGTGTGCACCTTAAAAATTTATAACTTTTATGTTCTGTTTTATAATAAACATTATTATTTTACTTAATTTATTGTCATTTTGTTTATCTATTTATTTTTTTCAGTTTTCGATTTTTAAGTTATTAATATATATATATTAATATTATATATATTAATATATATATATTAATATTATATATATATATAAACAAACACTGAAATATTCGTTAAAATTGTAGACGTTAAAAATTGCTCAATTTCAAGTAGAAAACTAAACTTGCGGAGAGGTTTAATTTCTTATAGAGGCAAGAACGCTGACCGGAACACTACCGCGGTTTCGACCGCCGAGGTCTCGTCGGGGGTGGGGGGGTTGTTCACCGAATCATTCAGAAGCAACGCGAGGACTTAAATGCCTTCATTCGACACCGGAACTGATATCGTGATTTGTAGTGGGAAAAATAAAAAAAACATCAAATAATAAAAAATTATAAATAAAATAAAATTTAATTAAAGTGAAAGGAAAAACATTTCAACTTTGGTTCGTATAGCCCTAAAATTAACTTCTTGACGTATCTACATTTGGACATGATCTCAGACCTCCTATTCAACAACTCAGTAGCTACTAGATGATCTTTTTACCTTACGAAAAGCTCCCATTCACCAAACACTTTAGATTTCATAATAATAGAATGGAGCTTTCTAGAAGTCTCTAGAAACTTCTACTGGGTTCTAGAGGTTACAAAAAACATATATAAACAGGAGTTCGTAACAACTACCTGGTTTGCCTCCTGAACCCACAGCTACGACTACTCAGATCGACTCTGGTTCGTTTGATTCGAGAACAAAGCTTCGACCGAATGAATCTAAGTTGCGACAGTCCACAATAAGAAAAGACTATCGGTAAATGCTTCATCTTTTCATTCCTTGATATTATTGAGCAAACTCCTTTATTTTATATACATATGAATGTCTACTTATTTTTCTCAGAAGAAAATAATATGATTCTTTGACTAGAGACGAATTTCCATCCGTCGCCTTAATCTTAACTGTATAAGGATTTCCTTATACAACTTTACTTTTGGGGCTGTCACACACTTGTTAGCATTTCCCAGCGTAGATTGTTTAAACCACAGCCCAATTGTTTATTAAAAAAATATTTTATTATGTTTTCGTTATTACATGTAATCTTTTCTTTCAACTTTAATTTCTTAGAATCTGTTCCATCTTATTTTTTACACACACACACACACACACACACACACACACATATATATATATATATAGCTACTGATGCCGTAACGGCAACGCTGGTTTTAACAAATGCCTCATCAGACGTCCACCGTAGCCCATTAACACTATCCTAGGGCGCCCCAACTGTACCTCCTAGCATTTATTCTGTTCTGTCACATTGTCGATATATCACGTAAATGCATTTTCAGTTTTTGTCCCTGTCACGCAGCCTCACTCCTTTGATATCAACCAGAAATCATATTGAAAGGCTGAAAAAGACATGACTCATCGGCATCTGGTCACACCAGGAACTGCTTTAATGGGTAGGAGAAAGGTTTCAGACAGTTGCTTCTTACCTGTAAAGCGATGTAGACATATTAACATTCGAGTCCGAAACGGCTCCCTAGCGAGGGGCAGTGACCCCTCCCCCGTTGGACAGTTAGATAGTGTCGACATGAGTAATAAAAATAGTTAAGCTACAATTCCAAAACAATTAGCGATCGTTGGCAGAGAGAAGGCGAGATGAGACCACACCCACCATCTATGCTACAGTATAAACTGTTCCTAGTGATTATTCTTCCAAGTGTTTTCGGTAAAATCTTTAGCCAGTTTCAAGGTGTCAAAGTGTTCGTTATTATTATATTTGGTATTTGCATTTAGTTTTTTTTTTTCTATCGGAGAAGAAAAGATTCTATGTTGGTGCACCTTCAGTACATTTCGACTAGTTTAGCTCTGCACTGTTTTATACAACGGATAATTTCGCCACATTCTTAGTGATCAGAAAAGAAAAATGACATAAGAAAAATTGAATGAAAAAATTACAAAATTTTCTTTAACCTGCACACTCAATAAAACATGTATAAAACAAGGATTACTGCACAAATATACAATTAAACGAATCTATGTATTTAGGATGTCTGTCTAGTAATCATCCATCCACCATGTGTGTTTGTGTGTGCACATCAACGTCACGTAGCGGATTGGTTGCCATCGCAGAAAACAGAATCGGCAGACCGAACTGAAAAACTCGTTGAGGTCACTGGTTTCATTTTTGCACAAATACTCCCACTAGCTATGGTTTAAATAGCAGGACAGGCTAGGTCTATAGCCATCAGTGGCAACTAGTCTAGGAGAAGAAAATCCCTTAATTCAAAACTGTACACCATTTTTCTATTATCACCTCGTCCAAAAAGTGTAGCTGCTTCTACACAAAACATCAGCATTTTATTCAAATCATATGCGTCGGTTGTACGTCAGTTCAGCTTTAAAATCATAGCGGCAGTCCACAATATACCCACGTGCATATGCAGCCTATTCATCATATCTTTAACTAGAAAGTATTAATACTATTTCTAAGTAATTTAGAAGAATTGGATTCCATATCCACTTGAGCAGGATCAGATATGAAATGACATAAAATATGATAAAAGCAATAAAGAGAAATTCTTACTTTTTATGTGTCGTGTACCTTCAGGACGTAGGCGATAATGGCTCTCCACTTCCCTCTATCCTTTATTTGATCACATAAAGTTTCGTCCCTCTGCCACCTGCCCCAGATCCTGTTTAGGCATCCACTTGTTTAAGCCCGCCAGGTATGCCATGCATTGCTTTCCCTTGTCCCTCTCTTTCCTTCTATTCGACCTGTGAGTATCAGATTCTCCAGACCCTCCTTTCTCATCACATGTCCCAGTAATTTCAACTGCCTCTTCCTGATGTTAAGTACAAGCTTCCTCCTTGTTTACATCCTCTCCAAGACCTCATCGTTGCTCATACGCTCGGTCCATGATATCCTCAGCATCCTTCTCTCGAACCGTACTCCCATTGACTCGAGTCTCTTCATTTTTGAGGAGACCATTCAACATTCGCTGACATAACGCAGGACAGATATCCCGTAGCAGCTCCGTACTCTTTTCTTTGTTACCAAAGATATCCTCCTGTCTCGTAATACTCTGTCTAGCTTTCGGAATGAGACATTGGCCATCCCAACACGCCTTCGAGAAATACAGTAGTTTAAAAAGTACATGGAAGAATGATAATATTTCATCTCAATACTTAAAATATATATATATATCGTATTTGCCGGCATGGAAGACGCACCCTAAAATTGGAAAGTAATTTCTAAGAAAAAAGGCCATTCTCATACAACAACACATGCTCCATGCATTCCTCACATACTGACGCTACGTATTGGAAGACGCACACATATTTTCAGAGTATTTTTTAGGAAATAAAGTGTGTCTTGTAAGCCGCAAAAATACGGTAAATGCAAGGGAATATTGTCCCCAAATGTTTTAAAATCAATAAAAATATTTCAATATTTCATATATATATATATATATATATATATATATATATATATAAGAAAGAACAGTAAGATATATATAATTCGGTGTTCTTATTGATATTTTTATTTTTACAAAATAGTGCTCAATGCAAATTTACAGAGCATAAATATTATAAATTAACTGATTTAAAATATGTTTTTTTCACTACACAGTAATAACCATGTTTCAAAAATGGAAGCTAAAAGCTTCAAATTTAATTTTGTAATTAACTTAAAAACATTAGTTCCATTTTATCCTCAAGCGAATTTTATAAACAAAATATTTATATTTATTTATGATTTATTTATTATTTAGATTTATTTATTGCATCGCTTAAAAATATTTTATCATATATATACCAGTTTAGGTGAAACCTAGGTAGGGTGTTCCTGGTTCTTTAGGATTTATTTTATAAGTGTATATATATATATATATATATATATATATATATATATATATTATATATATATATATATTATGCGTGCCACAATGTTTGTGACCTGTTTAGGGATTCTTGCACGAAACTCAATAATATAGACACTGTAGTGAGAATGAACTTCATAGGATACTCAGCACATTTGGTCTTGTACCGTACTAAGTTGAGTACATAATTTATAGATGTGGGGAGCCGATCACATCACATCACAACAAAATAATTGTCTATCCTATACCGTTGGTTGTTGATACATATATTTGCAATGCGCTTGCAATACTGGCTTCTCTAGTTTGACAATAAATTATAAATATTGCTTACACATGGAAAGGGCAGCTTTATTGCGGAAGAAATGATTAAATTTGCAAAAAGCTGATAAAAATCCACAAGAATATTATGTATTTATCGGTTACTACCAGAAAAAGAAATTACCAAATGTTCTTTCTTCATTCTTTTGCATTGTGTCTCGGTTTTTAACAAACAATCAAATAGGAAAAAGATTTGGTTTTTAAATCATTAAACAAGTGTTAATTGTTAAAATGTCATCGCTTCCCTTCTATAGTTTTTTTTTATTTCATCCAACCTTCAATCTCAAAAGTAATGTTCTGTTGTGAAGCAATGTTTAGAGAAACTCTAGTACCCATTATAATCAATTTTCATCGAACAGTGCGTAATTCACTGACATCTTTATAGACTGGCTTATAGAGGAAGCACACTCTTCTGGGACAGATAAAGAGGAAGAAGGACTTGAAGAATTTGATACTCACCGGTCGAATAGAGGGAAAGAGAGACAAGGCAAAGCAATGCGTGACATGCCTGGTGGGCTTAAGCAAGTGGATGATAGAACATGGCCTGGGGGAAGTAGAAGGAACAAAACTTGTTGAGAGTTGCAAGAGATAGGGGGAGTTGGAGATCCCTGAGCGGCTACGTCCTGAATGGACACAGCACATAAAAAGAAAAGATCAATCTAATTTCTAACACAGCCAAAGCGTTGTCGTCTTTTAAAATTTCGTCTGACATGGATATCACTTTAACCACCGTGGAAACCACAATAATTAGACATTTATTTTACCAATTCCATCGCAAAATCTTTTTCTTAATACCTAGTAAGATTTTTTGAAATTAACATTTACACTATTATTATTATTATTATTATTATTATTATTATTATTATCTTCATTTGGGTTTCATATCGTGATTAACTGATGATTTTCACTGTAATAGGAACTGTTCTTAGTATTCCAGTTAATTTTATCAGTGCCATCGTCTATCTGGTCTCAATTCTCCTTTTTGATTTTTAGTTCGTTGAGATATTTTCTAGGTTGTTCAAGGCTAGTCCCAGTAGCCTAATTACGATTGGCACGACTGTCATATTCGCATTACACAATTTTCTAAGTTCGCTGGCAAGATCAAGATCCATGACTATTTTTTACTTCCAGATTCGCTCTGACCTTAACTGGAACAGAGAATCGAATGTTACGCTCTGATTTGATTCGATTTTTTGACAACTACCAATTTCGACGTTTTGACCTAAATTGAGGGATTCCACTGAACCTCAAAGTTACAGAATCGTTTATTTGTTTTATTCCAGGACAGATTCTAGTCTGCGCGAAGACCATTGGTCAATCGCTATCTACTATCTTGATTATACTTCTATTCTTCCTGCTCCCTTCTCGCTCTTTTTTCTCGTTCTTCCACACTCTGTAACACCTTGTGTTTTAGTGGATTTATTACCTTGCACGGGGTGATATGTTTAAAATAATTTCCAATTAAATGCAAGTTATTCTTTTGATACAGTGCTCAATACACTAGGGATAGAGCACATCTAATGTAAATCTTACATTTTTCAGATTTGAATAAAAAGATGGCATTAATACTCGTAACTAAAATTTGACAGCCATAGGCACATAAAATTAATTCAGTTCCATTTTATTCGCCCACATTTGTGCCCTTGAACAGCGTCTACCCATATCCCTCATCACATGAAGAGTAAACAGTCTATGTCAAATGAGATATTGGTATCTCCGACGTTCATGGCTACATTAGTGAAATTACTTCCGGAAAACGATTTCCGGGGATGTTTCCAGCAATGGCATCATCGTCTCATGAAGTGTAAGGATTCACAAGCGGAGTTACCTGAACGTGACCGCAGTCAATGGTGACCATGTAAGCAAACTTTGTTTAACAGAAATTAAATTGTTGCATCTCGAATTATGATGAACTAAATCTGACCAAGGACAAACTCGTACCAACCATGTTTTATAAAGAATTATTTTTCATAAAGACATACTGTCAAAATCTTTATGCTTATTTCGGTACGGCTAGGCGAATAGGAATTCAAACGTATAAAATCTATCGGTGACTGATAGATTAAGATTAGATTTGTCTGTCATGAGGCCATATTAATGGGGCCTTCAGTGATACCTACCAGAACAGCCTACCAGATGAGCTTGTTAATTATATTGATAGGTAAATTAGGCACTAGCTTTATACAGCATAAAGTGAGAAGAGTTTCGTGCTAAATGATGTTCTCAGTTTCTATAAATAAGAAGAGGCCTATAAAATTAAGAGTTACTTCAAATTAAACTACGACTGGTGCAACTCTACTTGGCAAAGTAGTTGGAGGACCAGTAAAGATCGAATTCTTAACATGAGGGAATTGAGTAAATTTACGAGATTTTTAAACATGACGCTATATCAGTTCTACTCCGCCACTCAATAGGGTAGATTAATGCCTTTTTATTTTGGGTTGGGTTGACGTTTGCGATGATGAAGTAGCGGCCAGGGTGTCTGGTTCAGGGGGGCTTAATCCATCATCTAGTGACCTTTTTTTCTCTTTAGGCCTAATCGTTAGAAACAGAAAACATTTTTTTATATCAGCAGCAATAAGTTTCCCAAATTTTATGGACACTTGACCTCTCCTACAAACAATCTATCACATTGTCAAATTTGTCATTTTTTAAAATTCTTACATACATACATATCTATCTATCTATCTATCTATCTATCTATCTATCTTAACCTGTTCATATCAAAATATGTTAATATCTTTGTCTCTTCATATCTAACTGCGATTGATAACTTTTCAGATTGTTTACTTTTCAGATAGTCGTAAGTTTTCCAAATCTATCTATTCCTATCTCCTCTCTTCACACACACACACACACACACACACACACATATATATATATATATATATATATATATATATATGAGACAGATAATTTTGTCCCTGTCTGTACATCAATATATATTGTTGCCAAAGTTAGCTGATCGTTTATTTAATCTGTCAAGAAAAGTTATTCCACCTGATCGTCTACCCTAATAGATTGCCATTGTCACTTTCTGTAGACAAATTCGCATGTGTCAAGAGTTCTGCCCTCACTGAGTGCCGTACGACTGTAGTTTTGGGCCAGATTAGACGGTCAATATATATTTACTTCTCTTTCCCTTACTGAAGCCCAGATATTTTGTCAAAATCCAATTTGTGCCATTAACTGATAAAGAAAATAAATTAAGATTAAGGGTCTTTTAATTCAAGTAAATCATGCACATATGCATATATTAACATATATTTACATATTCACATCTATCTGCATATACCTACTGCTTCTATCTATCTATCTATCTATCTATCTATCTATCTATCTATCTGATGTAGCAGCAAAATTTCCAATTGTTAGATTAAGATTTGAACCGTTGTATCTTAGAAATGATTAAAGTTATCTTACTGGAATTCTCCGAGGTTTTATAACACTATTGTACTTTGAACTATATGAATGTATAATTATTCTCCATACTTAACAGAAGAATCCTGATGAAATCGATCATAAACGAAAATGACATGTTCATCATTAATTAATCATAGCTGAGTATTGGAAGCTCATGAAGGATTGAAATTAAGTTCAAATACATATATTATTTCAGGATCGTTTTCCAACTTATTGTTGTGACCTCCTGAACCAGTTTTACTCTCTACTCTTCCCTATTTTTAAGCTTATTCACCGTTCTCTTGATGGTTCTTGAATGGACTTTGAAGATGGAAGCCAGGGTATGAATATTGGTACCATTACT
Organism: Acanthosepion lycidas; assembly: GCA_963932145.1. NCBI lineage: Eukaryota > Metazoa > Mollusca > Cephalopoda > Sepiida > Sepiidae > Acanthosepion > Acanthosepion lycidas. Next base: position 3,628,097 of record OZ010579.1, on the reverse strand, counting down.
GAAGGTTTGAATGATCTTTTTCCTCCACCATTGCTCATTTTGGAAGGGAGTGGGGCTGACACAAAATGATTTTAACCTGTTCTCTTTCCAGCTGAATAACTGAAAGGGCTTTTTCAGTGATTCTTACAAAAAAGGTGTCACATTTGATAAACGTCTTATCTGAAAACCCGAAAAAAAATATAATACACACACACACACACACACACACACACACACACACACATATATATATATATATATATATATATATATATATATATATATATGTATGTATGTATTATCGCTGAAGCCCTCTGTGTAAACAGAAGGTAGGACTTCGTACTGGGCCTCCAACTAATTTCCATCTAAGCAATAGTTTCTCTCCCCAGCCCAATACATATTGTCAATCTTTTTAGTCATAATTCTATTTAGTTTATTAACCTCGATTTAACTCTGTTGAGCGAGGTTAGAAACCTGTTAGTTGGCTCATTTTTCAATTTTACTTTTTATCTCTTATCGTCATAAGGGGTAATAACACTAAATTTTGTCTTTTCATGGCGGTTATAATTTTATCATATAGACCAAAACAGTTTACTCACTATAAAGATGCAACTTCGTTTCAACCGAGAATCAAAAATTGTTATGAAGAATTCTTCTTGTAGGCAAGTCGTATATGAAATATCACTTCCTTTTTTTCCATTTTTTGGAAGAAAAAATATCCATTAAGCAAAAAGGTGACGGAGTGAAACAATAGTGTTCTTGATGGCAGTTTGGTGAAGGATGGGTGGGGTGTTAAAGGCTGGCTAGTCTGGGAAGATTCCTTGCCGATAACCACGGTCAAATGTTTAGGCACATCATTTCACAAGCGTCCTAAGAGTGAGGGGTGGGGAAAAGGTGAGAATAGGAGACGATGGAAAAGGGTAGGAGGGATAAATTCTAGCAATAGTCATAGTAGTAATTGGGAAAGCCTTTTTTGGTTTACTATAAAAAAAATTAAGCTAAAGCTGAATTGTATATATTGATGTTAGAGTTATCACTACTAATTCTGTAATCAATGAAAGTGATTTGTGGATTAATAAATTTAGAAGTGGTGATTTCTTCTTGGTATGTTGGATATATAAGTTATTCGGGTTTAAAAAGGCATGGGATTTTAATATAACTTTTTATAATCAAATTTTGACCTATTCTTGGACAGTATAGCGTATAGAATAAGTATGGATGTAAAACAATTAACAGTTTATCTGAAAGTATTACTAGTAATATATTTACAAAAAATGGAAATATTTTAAGAATCCTAATCTAAGATATATTAGTGGAGAGGTACATAAGAATGTAGGAAATATATCAAAGGAGTTATGTTTTTAAACGTTTAGAGTTATGGAATTAAAAATTTAGCAAGATTGTAATGTTAGATCCTTAATATGTCTGCAAAAAACGGTGGTTTCATATCTTTGATTTAATAATTGGGTATTATTCAAAAGTTCAATAATAGATATTTACTCCTGCAAACATAAAAAGCAAGGTTCGTTCAGAGAATTGCAAATTCTGGTTTGTCTTAGGATTTTCCATTTAACCTTATGTGTTTTTCCTAACCTCCTTCAGTTTCCAAAAATATTTCGAAAGTGATGTCATATTATGTTTGCCTATAAAGGAGTTCATGTGTTTGTAATACCTATCCTTAAAAGGTCTGCTAGTTGATCCCACATACAGCTTAATATCTCTGGGGTACTCATTTGATGAGATATAGCACATATACACTATGAATTTTGTTAAGCACCTGTTTAATAATAAACATTAATCGGAGATTCTGCAATTACATAGCTCTTTTTTTCCTGGGGTGTATTAGAATTTGTGTTTGGGTTGAGTTTATTATAGTTATGAAGTTTCACCATTCTATTATTGTGTGATTTAATAATTTTATCTAGTTTTCTAGAACAGCTATAACTAATTTTTAATTTTTATTGCGGTTGAAGATTGGGCTTAATTTACTCTCCGTAGGGAAGTGCTTGTTAATTAGATTTAAGAATTTGTGTCCTAATTTGGTACGGACTAATTTGTTGAAGGGAAGTGTATACCAAACTATTCTCCTTCCTCTATTGTTTTTTTAGAATAACTACAATTTTCTCTATATTTAATTTAGGAAGATCTGTAACCACTATCGGTAAGGATTTTGTTATAGACAATTTTGTGCTTATCGTGTATTTCCTTGTTAGAAAAGTGTTTGTTGATGCGCCGTTTAACGACATATATATATATATATATATATATATATATATATATATATATATATATATATATATATAATTACGTAAACGTTATTTTTAGTGGATACTCATATTTGAGTAGACGCTCAAGAAAACTAAATGACTATGAAAAATTGAATAGTGCCTTTAAACACAAATTATTTTCTGACTCTCGAAATAGACATATCTGCCCAGTTTCGCATCCTAGCGTAAACAAAACAATTTCTCAAGAAAGGGATGGATTTTTGATTTATTAAACCAACAGATTTTATTTCTTAAACATTATTTTTAGTGGCTATTTCGTATTTGAGTAGAAACTTCGGTTTTTTATTAAACAGTATATGTTGAAAATAACTGGTGATAATAAAAGTTAATTAAATAAAGTTCTTATTCATATGTTGACATTAAAATTTTAAAAATTCCGGACCCTTTATACCCAATGTTCCTCCTTCTGTATATCATCTTTTAAAATCAGTAAGGAATTAAATAAATTTCGTCACTATTTATACTACCATATACTATTAGTATTTATTTTACAAATCAAATTCTACAACTTTTACATTCGAACAATCCTAATAATTAAATACTATCCGTATTCGACGTATAAATGTCCATGTTAACACCACAAGAGATAGGATAATCTTTTTCTTTTATGTATCATTTCACTTCAGGACGTGCAAGGTCATGACTCTCCACAACTTCCTACCCTTTGTTGCTCTTGTCAAGATTACGCCCCCGTTATCCCTATTCTTCCATCCATTTACATATTCGCTATTTCCTACCCGTTCCTCTTACCAGTGAGTGTCTAATTCGCCAAGACTTCTTTCTTCATTATGCACCTCAGAAATTTCAACAATTCCAAAGTATAAGTGCCTTTCTTGTTTTCGTTTTCCTTAAAATTTCCACGTTGCTTACATGGTCCTTCCATAGTATTCTCCGTATCCTTCTGGAGGGCCACATTTCTATTGTCTCCAGCTTCCTCTTCATCTGTGAGGAAATTGGTCAGTAATCTCTGCCATATTGAAGGGGGGAGACACACTACACAACAACTCAGCACTGTTTTCTTTGTATCTAGCAATTTTTCCTGTTTCTTATAACTTTACTTACCTTTTACACGCAGAATATCTTTTCGATGGAGAATATATTTTAGATGTAAAATATCTTTTAGATGGTTGAACATCTTTTAGATCTTTAAGATAGGGAACATCTTTTAGATGGGGAATATCATTTAGATGGAGAACATCTTTTAGATGGGGTATATCTTTTAGATGGAGAACATATTTTAGATGGGGAATATATTTTAGATAAAAAGTGTCTTTTAGATGAAGAGTATATTTTCCTAGTTGCACCAATGATGATGATCACAGAAAGAGATGGAAAGTACTTGGGTAATAAAAGGGATTTTCACGATTACATTGCATTTCTTGCATCATTTGTTTGTAATACACGGAAAACTATCCGTGAATATGGACGTATTATGCAAAAATAAGCAGACATAATGTTTATACATACATTATATATATATATATATATATATATATATATATATATATATATATATATATATATATATATGTAATTATTTATTCGAAAATTATAACATAAATATGTTATAAAATCACTATAAAAATATATATTTTGTTTCAACACTTCTGGTGTCCCATCAAGTGATGGTGTTGAATGTAGAATAAAGGGTTTTAAAAGGTTCAAATCAATCAAACATCAAAACTCAGTTACATAAGCTAGTATATGAGAATTGAAAAACTTGACAACGAAATTTGGTTACAATAATTATTTAATGCTTTAATGTTGGGGTTTAGACTTCAGTAGAATTTATAAACTAATAAATATTAAATTATACTATAAAATTAAAAATTACCAATTTTAAATTTAATCTATATTAAGTTTAAAATGATAAATTATTTATTATTTTACCACAATCCTTTACTTGATATATATCCTATATTATTTGGATATATATCCTATATTATTTATTATTTACACCAACACTATACTTGTATATATATATATATATATATATATATATATATATATATATATATATATATATATATATATATATATATACACGGTGTCCATAGAGTTCGTGTGCATTTTAAAAAACTTGTAACTTTATTTGTATTTGCGATAGAAATAATCTGTAAAAAAGTTTAATGTACCTAGTTTTAAATATAGCTAAAATAACCAATGTGATTTCAGACATTACTGTAAATCAATTGGCAAATGTTTTCCGTGAACTGCAAAATCGTATTACCCTTTGTATTGCTAATGATGAAGGACATGTGGAAACTTAAATAAAATTTTAATAAAACCTTAAAAAAATATAGATTGACTTCTTTTTAACCATTTTTACAAATTATTTCTATCGCAAATACAAATGAAGCTATAAATTTTTTAAGTGTACACGAACTTTATGAACACCATATATATACATATATATATATATATATATATGGCTGCTGATAAATTGGTTCACTGTATCGAGCTAAACAATTTTCCTTACTTGAATCTATCTTACACATTTATAAGTCTACCATGCGGCTATACATTGAATATCTGTGAATATGAAAGGATGATGCTAAAAATAAGCAGACATAATGTTTATAATTTATTTAATCCGACATGCCTAAAACAGAATATGTGTGTGTGTTTTTTTCATCTACAGTTCATATTTTATTTAATAACTGATTAAACTCTGACCCCGATAATATATAAAAAAAAAGTTCATGTAAATTGTAAATCTTCCTGCAGCTGGAACCATGAATCTTGCATATGAATCCTTTGTCCAAACCACAATTAACTTTTAGAGTGTTAAAAATCTAACCGACTAGAATGTTCGTCTGTTTCCATTTTAAAATTTTGTCCAGTTCAAACTGGAAGGTAAGCTTATTCTTTTTCTTATTTTCCGAACAACGGGAATCATTTCTGAAAATTATATTGTTCAATCACTCGGCTAAAACCAATGAAAACTCAAATCAAGAAGAATTTATTGTCACATATTTCTGCGAGATTTTTTTTTTGCTTCATAAAAAAAAAACAGTGTTAGTAACATTTTCTCTACTTCGAGGCTTTGCTAGTTGCAGGCAAATCGACAATTCCCACCAATGGTAATTTACCTTGGGAGAAAACAATGCTATCATCTCGTGTTATATGCCATAAAAATGGACGTTAAGTTGATTCAATGTGCGATTTACCTTCGGCGTTCGGCTGATGTGAAGCAATAATAGCAATCTTTTTATTTTTCACTTTCTATCTCATTTTTCGCTCTTCGTTTCAATCTTTCTTACTCTCCATTCGTTTTACTCTCTTTATTTTTCTTGCCCTCTCTCTCTCTCTCTCTCTCTCTGTTTCTTACGTTCGCTCTCTTCCTTCTTTATTTTTTTTTTATTGATCACTGGCTTTAGCTTGTTTCCCCTTTCTTCCATTTTTCGGATTCTCTTCTTTCCTTTCTCCCTTTTTTCATTTCTGTCTTGTGTCCTTTCTCTTGTTCGACTCTTCTCTATCCGTCTTATATATATATATATATATATATATATATATATATATATATATATATATATATATATATATATATACATATATATATTTGCAAATATGTAGAAAAATACGATAGAACACGTTAGGTAAATAATCCAGGGTTCTTTAGTATTTTTGTTTTTATTTTTAAAAAATATAGAAGTAGAGGTATAATTATAATAATTTTTTTTTTTGGGGGGGGAAGGAATCTTATTTTCTTTTTAAAATAATTATAATACATATATATATATATATATATATATATATATATATATGATAGGATAAAGAATAAGTCGGAAACATATCTTAATCTAACATGATTCACTTTATTAAAGCTTGTCAGAGATCAAGATAGAAAAGCTATTAGGTTGGTGCAAAAATAATGACTGAAAGCTAGCTATGTATCCCAGTCTATCTATCTATCTATATATCTGCTTTCTTGACGGCGTTCCATGTTATTTCTCTTTTTCTTGCGTTTTTATTTTTTCACCCTCTCTTACTTTCTTTATTAGTCTCATTCTCTTTTTATATCCCCCTCTTATTTCTTTGTCTTCCACTCTTTTAATATCTTTCTCTTTTTTACTCTCTCTCACCATCTCTTCATTCCCGTTTTTTACACCACCACTCTATCTTTCACACTCACTCAATATCTTGTTTTTTATTCCTTACTTGTAACTTCTTTCTCTTGCGAATTAATGTTCTTGGTTTAGAAGCGAGAAGTGAAAAAAAGAGAGTTGTCATTTTTTTTTTTCGTAAGTCTCCTTCGTTATTCTTGCCAATATGGCGTCTGGTGAGAATTTATGTCTTGAAAAATAAAATCAGAAATGTTCAAATTGAAATATTTGCAACTGCGACGTTGAAATTGTTTCGTGATTATGTGCAAATTACAATCCACTTCATCGGTATAATGCAGATTTGTCAAAGGCAAGAAGCGATATGCAATGAACAGATGCACCTGACGTCTGTTTTTTTTTAAGAAGCAAAAACGTAAAGTCACATGATCCAGTAGATCGCTGCGGTCCGACGACGATGACAACCGATTCCTTTATGATATTCATTCTTTTGTTTCAATGAAGTTTACTGGGCGTTGTTCATCTCTACCCCATGTATATTCAAACAAATTGTACTGGATTACAAGTTACCAGGGACTTATCCCTGACCTAAGATGTGGATTCAAGCCTTTTCGAAGAGAAGATTGTCGATTTCACATGCTGGAATTTTGATGGAATTTCTGACGTTACTTGGTGCTGATACATTCCAGTTAATATGCGTGAGGCTGTTGTACGCTCCGGCCTTCTTCAGGTGATTGGAATGTCGAACTGAACCCTTTATTTCGCTCACTGGGGTAGAATGGCACAGTGGATAAAGGCGTTGGTTAGATCCAGTGACAGGACACAAAGAGTGTGAGTTCAATACCCAGTTAAGGCAGTGGAGAACCTTCAGGGGGAAATTAACAGGAGATAACTGACGCCCATTAAAACATGGCACGTGGAACTAGAACAGTCTACCCCAGTGAATGAAATAAAGGGTTCAGTTCGAAATTCCAACCACCTGCACAATGCCGGAGCGTACAACAGCCAAAAGGTTGTAATAAATATGGCGACAAAGATGAGGACAATAGTCCGAATAATTTAAATAAGTTAAATCATCCGTATATTTAATGAATATATTTTAAGAATATATAACAATTTTTCTTTTCAAACAGCTCATATATTAGAAATTTTAGTATGAAGAATACTGCATATATTTTCATTATGCTATAAGATCTGTTTTATGTCGCTCGACTATTATCTTGTCATCCATTAAGAAAGCACTTTGGAAATTTCGAATCCACTGAATATGTGGATTTAATAAAGGAAACTTATCAGTCCACAATATCTTATATGTCTTCCCAATACAGAAATATTTTAGATCTCATCAGGACTACGACAAGGAAACATGAGAGGCCCAGTGTATTTAATATCTTCCTAGACTATGCCCCTGTACGTTTACAAACGCAGATGTGATGGTCACTGATCTTTTAAGCATTGCATACTGTAATACATACTGCATTCCAAACGAAATCTGCCAATAGAAGACAGTGAGATTATTTACTCCCCTCCGGAGGCCAATGTGTACTGATGAAGATGAGATGGGAGTGGGCTATGACGATGACACATGTTTTCATAATTGAGATAAAAATGAACTTGAACAGAGTATCAAGATACTCTACTAAGAGATCCAAGGAATAGGACTCAAAAACAGAAATTATGAGTTGGAAATGGAATAAATGAATTGATGGCCTGAATCCACCATAAAAAGATAGAATCTGGATTAAATAAATATCAAACACTTCAAATACTTCGGCATATGGATGAGTTATAACAAATTTGGTATAAGAGATAAGGAAATTCAACACAGAATAGACTGTGCTTGATGTATTTTGCCCAACACCGCAAATTACCATAAAAGCAAAACATTAACGGGAAAACTCGAGTTATGTTCTGAAATAGCATCGTCAGATCGAAACTTTCTTAAGGATGTCTGACATGGCGACAAACTTATTAAAAAATATCTAAACCGTTAGCTCTATACAACCAATCACTCGTTAAAAATGCCTTTGATCAATTAAAGCCTGTGGATCTTGGCGAACGTTCCATATATTAGAACCTTGTAGACTGGCACTACAGAATCACATACACAGAAACGGTACCAAGTATCAGAAGCCAGGTTTACTTGAGGAATTTCAGCAACACCACCACCATCAACAACAAGAAGAACAGACATTACACACGACTTCATACAAAAGGTTAGGAAGGAAACCTCCGTCAATACTGGAAAGAGTGATAACAGCTACTGGACTTGAGAAGAGAAAATAATGACATAATCAAGATGTTGACATTCCACACGACTTCATACAAAATATTAGGAAGGAAACCCCTATCAATATTGGAAAGAGCGATAAAGCTAATGGACTTGAGACAAGAAAAAAAGATGTTGACTTTCCACGCGACTTCAAATAAAAGATTAGGAAGGAAAAAACCCATTAATATTGGAAAAAAAACGATAAAAGCTATTGGGCTTGAGAAACCTATTTTCCCGAATAATCGTTTTAAGAGGAAGATTTTATAAATTTCAAGCGGCATTAGCACCGGTTGCTCAGTCAATTTATGCCGAATAAGGAAATGGCTACGTGTGCGTTCGGACTGTTTACTAAAGTATATTAACTGAATTCCATTGACAACATTAATGTTTCACGATGATATATTAGGTTGGTGCAAAAATAATGACGTAATAAGGTCGTTTTTTTTACGTATTTTTAACGTCAAAAAACGTCATTATTACGTCATTATTTTTGCACCAACCTAATAGCTACTGAGTACGAGGGTAGGACGCAAAAGCTCTCGGCCAAGGACACTTTCCATTAGACTTTTTTTTTTTTTTTTTTTAGAACGTAAGGCCGAGAATTTTTCTATTACCCAACATAAACCTCCATTGACATTAGCGATTGTCTAAAACACACGTGGGTAAGGTTGGTATTTTATACTTATATATAGGTGAGAGAGGAATATAATCGTAAACATAAGTTATCATTATGCACCGGGAGGGGGATACCAAACCTGTAGGAATGCTAATTTTAAAAATTTCTAGTGATCAATCTCTCTAGACATGCAGCTCAGCCAATCATCATTTATTTTCCGAATGCTTTTGTTTTTGGCTACATCGCAGTTGTTTTGAAATGACGAAATGTGCTGCATAGGATTTTACTCGTTTTCATTCAATTAAAACATATTTTAATAGAGCTATACGAATTTTTGCGGCTAGCCTATATTATAAATTCTAGTATAAATCATGTCATTTTTTTGCGTTCAGTTGCTTAACATTGTTCTGATATATATGAAACTATATATATGAAACTATATATATATATATATTAATGCATGTTTCATTAAATGATATAGACAAGTTATGTCTATTTTATGTAAATTCTTTTCATATCGTATGATAAGCTTATTAACATTATCATTAAAAGAAGAAAGAAAATCACCATATTAATACATGTTTTTTAATCCTATCTAATCTTTCGGCTTACATAAGCCATTATCAAAGATGACAATTACATTACAATATATTAATCAATACACAAACAAAACAATAATGATTGTCTGTTTTTGTTTACATGGAAGATTTCCATGCAAAGACAATCATTTTAAACCATCTGAGCACATCAAATATTATATCGACCTTCGATCCTAGATACTGACCGTTCAAAAGTAGGAAAAAGATTAACTGCTTACTGCTCGTTTTATATTCCTTCGCCAAATCCACATCAACACCCAATGATGTTTCACTAGCTGACTATGTGATTAGTTGTTATTTTTCAAATCATTTCATACCAAGCAAGGCGATAAAGCCGGTAAGATACAAGGCGTTAATAAGAGTGAAAGAAATTCGGTAAACCTTACCGAGATGAAAGGGCAATACAAGAACAGGACTCAACAGGAGAGAAGATGGCGTGTGATGTTGCATTTAAATTTTTGAAAATCGTAGTTGACAAGAAAGCAGGAAGAGATTTTCATCGGTAAGAAGCACAATAGAAGAAACTATTAGTATAGAACTTGCGGTTATGTGTACTGCTTGAATTAATCCGGCTCTTATCCATGCCATATTGCTGAATATATTACAATAGAATCCTTATCATTTTTGCGGCCTTTTCTTGTAATCACTTTTAAAAATAATCAAATGAATCATTTTCAGAATATATAATTTTGCCAAGTGAGTTTCCTTGTTTATTATGTTTTCTTTCAGATGAACTGGTTAGCTTATTTACCACTTGTTCTAATGACCGTCATTCGAATCTATATACACCCTTGTTCAAATTAATTAAAACAAAACGAATAATTCCCTTTTATTTACTTTTTCGTATTTTTTCCACTGAAACATGACTCAGTGCACATGTTAGTACATGTCCATTCTACGAAGTCTTTCCTTGCAGATTGACCACAGATTCTCGATTGGATTTAAATCAGAATAGTTTCCGGTCCAGTTTGATTTGCTCACTGGTAAGACTTGTCAGTATGTTTGTGCAGCTTTTCCAATTTTCGTACGCTTTCTTGGAGTAACGGCCATCGCTGACAATAGCCGTAAGACAACTAATCGATAGTCGAGACAATAGTGTCTGGGCGTTTTAAAATTCTGCGATCACGGATGACGCGATATTTTTCATGGCCAAACAAATTTCATCATACACCCCGAAAAATGGATTTTTATTGCACACCACTGCAAATGACCTAATCTGAGAAAAAAATAAAAGTCGATTACATCCTGTCACTCTAGTGAGTCTAAAACTTACCGTATGTTGAAAGAAAGGAAACTAAAGCGGTTGTTTCATTTAATTTTCACAAGTGTATATATATATTTATTTCTTCATAAAGAGAGCTGGAAACGTTTGCCTCATTAATACCTACATTAAAGTACGCCATAACACGATGCTTTTGTGCAGTTTAGAGTGTTTGAAGCAATGAGATTTATATGGTGGGAATAGAGAAAGAAATTAAAAAAAATCGAGAAAAGAGAGTGTATTTATTCAGCTCTGCCTTGTATCTGGGAGCATTTGTAACACAAGCAGGTATGAATGTGGATCTAGTCCTGAAGACTTGACCCGTCTTTGTCACCCATATTTTGGATGCAGACAGAGGTTAACCACATTAAGAAAAAGATGCTGGAACCTAAAAAAATAGAAGGTAAACCAAGACAGGTAAAGACAGAAGTTATGCGAGAATTGCTTAAGACTGAATCAGAAAGTTAACAGAATTGAAGAAAGAAAAGAAGATATTTATCGATTATTATTCGTAATAATATTGTGGGCTTTTATAAATCCAGGCGAGGTTCTGTAATTCTATTATCAAAATCCCATGATGCGTCACGACAATGTGATTACGTATTGTATAACTTTATTTTCAGCGTGTCTGTTGCTAAGTTTGAAGTGGTCACGGACTAAAAGTTTGACAGATTGTATCGGAGAAAAAAAGGAAGGCGTACTTAAGAAGAATTCACAGACTGTGAAATGAAATTAGGAATTGCAGAAGACAAAATGATTGACATATGGACGAACGATCGAATTGACGAAATGATAATTATTCGCTTGGATTGATCGTCTGATGAAACTAGAAAGGCGGGAATCAAAGAAACTTTTATATTTTTACAGAACAGAATCCAAGGTTGTATCTACGATAGACAGGCTTTTTGTACTTAAAATAAAATTTATTAGATTAAAGCTATAATCTTATTTGGACAGTGAACTGTCGTCATAAATTAGATTTTGCTAAATTCTATTTCGGTTTATGGATTTTAGACTGCTGATTACATTTGTGCAATATTAAAACTGTCACCAGTTTCATGTGTATGGGTTCCATAGGTTTTCAGAACGTAAGCGACTATGGGTTTTCATAGTTTCTTTTTAGCAATACATGCCCCTTTACGATCTCACTTTTTCTGTGTGGTACTTATTTTGTTTAACATTTGCTCAAATTTTACAAGTGATTATTCATTGTTTTTCTCTGCTCTTCCCGTCTTTGTTGCGAACCGTAAAAGTGAAATTCTCTCACATTCCTTTCATGCTATATGTTCGCATAATTTTGTTTTTCTTTCGTTCTTTTTCAAATTTCCTCGTTTCAGCGATATTCTCAACGCACACACACACACACACGCACACACACACACACACACACACACACACACACACACACACACACAAAAGTCAATAAATGTCATTCATCAGAATTGCAGAAAAAAAAGCATAAGTCGATTAACTCAGAGAAATTGACCGGTAAATTCAGTGAAGTTTTTTTTTTTTTATCTCTAGCAGCTTGACTTTCTTCTTTCGTGAAAGGGATTTACTTGGTATAACTTTATGCAGACTAGCTAGCGTTTTTGAATTGACTAACGACCTTTTCTAAACTCTCATATTTATCTGTTTTCATTAGAGATACAAAAGCAAAGGTTTTTTTTTTTTAATTTAATCATAACCAAAACGTTTCGTTGATTTTTTTTTATATTCCTATCTTCGTACACGAAATTTATTCAAGGATTTACTTTTAGCGATTTTAATGGAGTCTGTCTACAATCTTGCGTCTTAGTAGCTTTATTTTTTTTGTTTAGAATGAAATGTTATATATATATATATATATATATATATATATATATATATATATATATATATATATATATATATATATAGTCATCCACATACAAGTCTGTTTTGCTGTATCTCATCTCATCAGTGTGGATAGACATCCGATTGCTTCAAACCAGGATCGAAACTCGACCGATTTGGCATCAGAGACGCTACCGACGAGCTATCAGCGCACCACAGACAAAGGAATCTTCTAACATATTATATATGTGACGTACGTAGTTTCGGGGTGAACTATTTGCCCATAGCTGGGACCCTAACAGGTGCTACCACCCCGGGTCAGTGTGGACATGGGAACACCAGCAATTAAGAGGTAGTTCCACGCTCCTCAAAACCTCCTGATCAGAGGCCTTTCTGCTGGACGAAGTTTATTGTCTTACTCAGGACACCCTATTCCTTTAGAGAGCTGTATATAGTGCCTGTAAGTTTAGGTTAAAGGAAATGATAGATGAAACTGGTCTTTCCCAGGTTATTTTTTGTAGGGTTACTACTAAGGGTTATAAAAGCTGAATTATTTATGATAATTATGCACTTGGTGGAAGTGTTTATGTAAATAGGCTAGGTTTATTAATAGCGACGACTTCCATATTCCTGATTACGGAAGAGCCGTATAAATTTCTTGAGACAATCTCATTTTCCTGGCCTCATCAAAATTTCATTGGTTTAAACAGAACTGCTTCAGTGGTTTGTACTTCTTGGCAATTCTGTTCGCAAAAGAGCGGTGTAGGGTTTATATTTGGCGCCTCAGTCCTCACAAATGGGAAATGTCGATGGAACCGAGCTATTTTGTCTCTTTGTGACACTGATTATAAAGTGGAACTCATATATGTGACCCACTGCTAAAGATTAAAAATTGATCGCGGCTTCTTATACCCGCTCCACAAAATACCCTCTTCTTTCGGCCATGCTTTATCTTCAAAAGAGATCGATCAAAAATTAAAATTTGCTACAAAATCTGGGCTGCAACTGTACGATCCTTTTCAGCCTTGGCAGAATTCAAATCTGATCTTCTGAACTTGTAAGGATGACTTTTTTCCCAATTCCGTAGCCTTTTACTCACAGAATCAACATCGACACCGTATCGCTGCTCTATCCCAACAAGCTACATTCTTTTCTGCCACCAGTTCAGACCTTTACATCAAAGGCCCGTCTTGCAACATCCCAAGGGGTTAAATCGGTCTAATTCCTTACGTATTCCTTTGTTAAGAAGGGCGTTACACTATGAAGCTTCTACCGAAGACCCGCTATTTTATAGTACAGACGATCGCGTGAATGCTTCCACAAACAAAATACAACCGAACCTAATCCATCTTCTGTCAGTCGTTTTCTCTCCGTCATATCTTCGCAGTATTCACTTTCTCCTCTTATGTTCCTATCGTATAGGAATAGCCCTCTACATTGACTGGCTCTTGAACCTTATATTGGGTGATCTTTGATAAAAGTGAACAAAAACGATGTTGTTTGTAACTGACGACGACGTAGGAAGAAAGTTATATGACTCTTCTCGTAAGAAGTCTTTTGTTACCCCCACAGGTTATCGATTGGGGACTATGCGACATTGCCGGAAAAAATACAAATCATTGTGAAAAGGGGTATGAGGTGAAAATGGCACCCGTCTTCTATGGTTATCAGAGACCATCTACGCAAATATGTGAGTGTTTGTACATATATATATATATATATATATATATATATATATATATATATATATATATATATATATATGTATGATAAAATATAGTTTTAAAGTATGCTATATTTATGGGTTAAAGTGCTAAATATTACTACACAGCGTGCGTAAATATAAATGTCGACATTGAGGTCAACACCGAGAGGCGAAAATCTGTTTCATGCTAAACTCTTGTCTTTCGGTGTTGATTTCAATGACTATTTCAGATCTTTCTCACTGCTAGTTCAAGAAATACATTTTTTATCACTATCAATTAAAAAAAAAAAGAGAATGTTTAACATCGAAAAGCCAAAGAAAAATTAATTCATATCGATAATATGTGAAAATATCCATTCTTAGCCTGAAGAAGGTCGCGAGACCCAAAACACGTGTTGCAAAATTATGGAAAATAAAGCATAATATATATTTTAAAAAAATCACATTACAACCAAAAACGTTTGTGGTTTCTCTCTTCTTTTTAATATATATATATATATATATATATATATATATATATGAAAATAGATAAATTAACTTTTATTTATCAATTGATTTCTGTTTATATGCTGCGAGAAACGAATGTCTTTTCCCGAGAATTCCTCAAGCAGTTTTGTTGCGTCTCTCTGAATCTCGAACACTGACCTGCTTGGAATTCAACAGGGTTCTCGTCTTGATTTGCGGTCTATGCAGCTAAACTGAGATTCAGACACTTTGCCTCAATACTGCATATGCAAATGCAGCACACTTTGCTGAGGGTGTATGTTCGGATATTTGGTTCTCTCTCCCTCTTGTTGTCTACACCTCGTACGAGTATGTTGCAGTAATAAACAGCATTCCACTGTTCGAACGATGAGCGATTTACTTACAAATGATTTACTTACAAACACAGAGGCCATTGAGATATATTGCAATTCTTTGAGACTTAGTTCTGAAGACGACATTTACAAATTTTCGATAGGTTTTGCAAAAAATATTTTTAAGCCGGTCGTAAGATTATTATCTTCGATAGAAAATGTTACAAAGAATCTATTTTCATTGAAACTTGTATCCTCTTCGATTAGCAAATATATCAAGGCTGAAAAGAGCCTCCAAATGACTTTTCTTTGTGAGCAGAGCAGAAATCAAAAGTGAAAATGAAAGTGAAAGTAACCTTAGAAATGTATATTTCACTGGAGACTTTGAAAAAAAAATCTATCAAGACGCTGTATGTGTGACCAGAGCCATACTTCACGCGCCATGATTTCTTTCTTGACGTGTTTTGTACCATTGTCTTTTAAAAAAGAATTGGCGACAACATGAGTGACGTAAAATCAGTAAGAATTTGACATGAAAATGAATAACTACGCTTGCAGCATGGTGATGGAATATTTTTACTACTATGTTTTATCCAACTAAAGTTTCAGAACAAGTGAAACGTTTCTATTTAGGGGAAGTAGAAAATGATTTACAAAGCCAAGGCTTGCGATTTTATGACTGAAAAACTTTTCTGCACTTTACGATTTTGAAGAGATATATTATTTGGCATTTCTGTGATAGACTTTCTCCAGAAATGAATAAAGATTGATGTTATGTGAAATTGGAATGGCCGCTGTCAACTAACATCGAATGTATTCCATGGTTCGAAAAATGAGTCAATCGCTCGACGAAATTAGAAAACGTCGATTGAGAAAGAGAACAAAAAACAAAAAAAAAAAAAAAACAAAAACAGAAACGTTAATAACATCGATTGCAAATGGCGCAAAGCCAATTTGAAAAAAAAACGCTCCAAATTCTCAACTATTGATACCACTCTATACGTGAGTGTTTGTATGGGGGTGTGAGTCTGTGTACAGTGCTTTTCGAAGGCTTCATATTAACTTTCTCTTTTACGAAAAACCTATATTATTACAGTTTTCCAGTGGTCATATTGAAATAGTGCAAAGCGAAGAAGCAATTACTATGAATTTATATGGGAAAAAGCTTTGTGTGTTCCCAGAACCTATCGAAGAAACACAAAGAAACAGAAAAAACTGTCTAAGATGATTTATTGTGGCTGACGTAGAAGACTTGAAATACGACGATCTCTTTGAGTTCTCATACAATTCTTCTCTCACGGTCATTAGTAGATATACAAAATATCCTCCATAGCTGCCATTAACGTACTTAGCTATTCAAAATTGAATTCATTTTTATCATTGAAAGTTAAAGAAATTTATAAAAATGGGTCTGAGAATACTAAAAAGTTTCCCATATTTGGAATTGGAATGAAAGACGTGATGATAGATATGCGGAATTCATTATAGAAATTTAGAATTTGGATATAATAATCCGTAAAGATTTCAAATAACTTAAAGTATGGATCATTTTACAACAAAATTTATACAGGAAATAAGAAGTGTGAATATAGAATAGGATGCCCTCGAGGCTGTTTTGTTCAACACCATAAGATGCTACAATATCAAAATATTGACCTATGAACTCAAATCATTTTCTTAAATAGACCCAACAGTTGTAGGCTTTCATACGCATGGTTCCCGACGCGTACAGAAATATCTAAACTATCAGCTATATGTAAACGTTTTCGCAAATCAGTGGATGCAAAATGGCTTCAAGCAAATGAAACCTGTAGATCTTAAAACAAACCGTCATCAAATCTTCATACACTGACGCTACAGAATCAAAAACAAAGAACGTTACCAAATAACAAAAACATATCACTTGAAAACTTCTAAAAACAGCAACAACTAAATTTGATAGCATATATAACTAGAAGGAAAAATAATGAAATAATAAATCTACATAAACTCTTCTGCAAATGAATTGAAACAAAACGAATAATTCCGTTATTATTTACTTTTTTCGTATTTTTCCAATGAAACATGGTCTACTGCGCGTTAGTATTTCGTATGTCCATTCCACGAAGTCGTTCCTTGCAGATGGACCACAAATTCTCGATTGGATTTAAATCAGGAGAGTTTTCGGGCCAGTCTATAATATTTTTATTTGCTCACTTGTAATGCTTGCCAGTGGGTTTGTGCAGCGTTGCAATTTTCGTACTCTTCCTTGGAGTAACGTCCATCGCAGACAATGGCCGTATGACAACTAATTGACAGTCGAGACAATAGTGTCTACATGTGATTAAAATTAGATGCATTCTCTGATGACGCAATATTTTCCAATACCAAATTTCATCATACAGCATGAAAATAGATTCATTTTAATGTACGTCACTCCAAATGACCTAATCTGAGGAAAAAATAGAAATCGATTACACCCTGTCACTGCAGTGGGTCAAAAACTGACCGTATGATGAAAGAAAGGAAATTAAAGATGTTTCAATTAAATTGGAAGATAGGTGAAAATACATACATCTTATTTACATTCGTTCTTATCTTCATTTAGTTGGTAAAAGCGTTGGTTAGTGAATTTGGAGACATATTGGTTGTGAGTTCAATCCTTGAGTTGGGCAATGCGTACTTGCACTCAGTAGAAACGGCGAGCAATAACTGATCAGTACTTAAATTAAAAAAATAGACGATATCCCCAGACATCAGCAGTGGAACGAAAAAAGAGTTCGGTTCAGAATTTCCTGTAGGATACCAAGATAGATATATACCTGAAGAAGGCCGGATGGTACAACAGCCGAAACTTTGTGATGAGGACAATAGTAGGAATATAGACAGTAAAAATGATAACTACTCATCTCTCTCTCTCTCTCTCTCACACACACACACACACACATATATATACATATATATATATATTGGGGAAGAGACACGTAAGTGCCTGTGTGGAATTATTTCTGTGAACATTGTGAATATCAAATGATTTTATCTTAAAAGGGAAACTTATGGAAAATTTGATACATTTTCGTCATCTGAGGTTCTTTTATTTTCGGAAATTGAATAAAGCGTACAAACAGAAAACGTATATGTGCCGTTTATGGACGTGGTACCATAGCTGAGAGTACAGTTCATGAGTGAACTTGTAGGTTTAGATATAATTTTTAATCGTAAGACTAAGAATTGGCGTGGTTTGGACACATTACAAGGCACGACAGCTTGTGCAAGACCATCATGCAAGGCACCGTTGAAGGTGGATGTTGGGGAGGACGCCAACGCAAAAACTGGTTAGACAATGTCAAACAATGGACAGGAATGACTGGACCAGAAGTGCTGATGGCTGCCGTTGATAGACCGCCGTAGAAAAGAGCGTGGCTTCAGCATTGATGTCCGTCCTACGATTACAAAAGTCAAGGTGATGATGATGATGATGATGATGATGATGATGATGATGATGATGATGATGATCCTACACATTGGTGACCCATGGAAGATATTTTTTTTTCCTATGGAGGCAGAGGTAGGTCTCGATAGCTTCAAAATTAGCAGCGCTGTTTAAGCATAGCTTGTTTCATCAGATATCTGGAGGGATATAGAAAGGTTGTCATACGGATTGTCTGGCCAATGTAGTGCAGCTGGTGGATGTCCCATTAACAGTCACTACGCTGATAGTATTGCTTCTTTATCTGAGAATCACCTCTCCGATAACGGTAAAATCGAAGAAAAAGGTGGGTGACTTCATATTCTTCTGGAACGAAGATGAACGAAGAAAGGCTGTTGTAGGTTTTGCTGTACGAACGAGCCTAATGTCTCGCTTGAGCGAGCTACCACGTGTGTATAAGCGTCTGTTCTATGATACTTCGGTTACACCTTGGTAAAGGTGAGGTATATTCCTTTCAGAAACAAAAATATTTGAAAATATTCGGGGGAGGGGCGGATATCAAAAATCTTCGTTCCTGAAAGAAATACTCCTTTCCTATGCCAAAATACATGACTATAAGAATGTTAAAAAATATAAGAAAACGTTTAAATTTAAATCTTCTGTTATTTAAAATACATAAGGAATAAATTAATATCAAAGGCAGTGGATAACTTTCAGAGGGAACTTAATAGGATATAACTGATAACTGACATCCATTAGACATGGCACGTGGAACTAGAACAGTCTATCCCAGTGAGCGAAATAAAGGGTTCAGTTCGACATTCCAACCACCTGAACAAGGCCGGAGCGTACAACGGCCGAAACGTTGTAATAAATATGGCGACAAAGATGAGGACAATAGTCCGAATAATGTAAATAGATTACATTATTTGCAAATTTGACTCAGGAGCTCAGACAGAAGGGTTAATATTGTTCAGGAACGCAGGTCTCAAAGGGTTAACATCGATTCTTGGTAATTACTGACTATCTCACGCGCCTGGCACTGTGATCCTCGAAAAGGCCACTGCAACATACATTAAAGTGTACATGCTTAGTCAAGGGATTCACTAGACATAATGCTTTTTATCGTGATTACATCAGAATATCCAAGCAAATGTTTTATGACTAATTGTTCTACGACATTCAGCTCCAGTATGAAACAAGGAAATATTTCATGATCCGTTTAAAAGAGTCTCTTGCAGTTTGCAATAGAGAAGATCCTGAAGGGGGAAACTGCTGTTTATGATCGATATATGTGGAAGCGTACAATTCTTGAAGGCACTAAGATCTTCTAAGATCGCTCAACGAGTTGAGGAAATGTCATGTGTGAATCTAGAGAAGGAGATATAGCAATCCAGCAATTTGGATGTGTTGAATGTGGCAGAGTATTTCGCTTAAATGCAGGCCTCATAAGCCACAAGAAGAGTCATATGGAAGACCTTTCAAAGGTTATGATCAGACTACGTTGGAAATACGATAGCCTTCAGGGTGTGTCAGAAACCGCTCCAATCTCACCCGTCACATGAAAACTGACGAGAATGTTGAAGAGACTTTACAAAACATGACAGACCCTGTACAAAACAACATTGTAAACTACTCGTATCTTTAAAGAGCCGGTGTCATTATTAATATATACAAAACTATTTTAACAAGAATTACTCACCAATGATCATACTCGTTAAGTGAGACGACCTTATAGATAATAATAATAATAATAATAATAATAATAATATATATATATATATATATATATATATATATATATATATATATATATATATATATATATATATATATATATATATATATATATATATATATATTCAGAGAGGTTAACATATACGGCCTTCCATTAAGATTTGAACATACTATTATATTTCTCTTGCATTTAGCTGTTTTGGTTTCCACATTAAAATCTTTCTTTTAATTCATTTTTGTATTTCTTAATACGGTACGGTGGCATAATAGTGGCTCGGATTGAAGTGTCGGAGAACCGAGTTCGAATTTCAGTCAAATTCATTACATTCAGTTATACTAGTACTCTTAGGAAAGGTATGAATTCTCCTCACCCCACAGCTTTGGGAAAATAGCAGGACAGAACGGGTTCTATAGCGGGAAAAAATCTGCCTCGTCAGTCATGTATCGAAAGATACATGATCGACTAAACGTGTATCACGCATAGCACATAACTGACTGACTTCTTAATAATCACTGTTAACCGCTTGCAATTTTTTTCTAATTGGCGTTGATTTCTTTAGTATTTCGTTTTCCTTGATCTTCATCGCTCTGCTGAAATGACAAATGCTTGTTTTAAGCGATTATTTAATGAATTTTCATTTTGCCTTTTTTTCTTTTTCAAATTCACACAATTCACTTTGACGTCGGTTTAAATGTCTTAAGTTCCCCCCCCCAAAAAAAACCCAAAAAAACTTTTCATCAGACAAAGTTTTGACACTTTTTATTTCCTTTCGTTCTTATACTTTTGCTTATTTGTCTTGTTCCTTTAAGTTGACGAATAATTCGATAGCATTCAAAATCAATCGCATTCCTTTGATATCTATCGTCCGCCTATCTTCATGTCTGTTTGCCTCTCTCTGAAAATAATCTCAATCGTTATCTACCGTCCGCTAAATTCCTGGTCTTTTATTTTTCTTTCTTCTTAGTAATATCCATTTCATATTCTTTCACACTCCGTAACCCCTTGCGTCTTGGTGGGATTATTGCCTCGTTTGGGGTGAAATGATTATACATATATATATATATATATATATATATATATATATATATATATATATATGTGTGTGTGTGTGTGTGTGTGTGTGTATGTGTGTGTAAATATAAATGTGAAAACTGAAGTCAACACTCAGAGGCGACCGACTGTTTCACGTTTCATGCTCCAAGTCCAAAGAAAAAAAAACCCAAACGAGTAAAAAGACTACGGAATTGCTCAATACACTAAGTAGAGCAAAACCTAAAGATAATCCTAAGGAGCCAGGAAAACCTACTCAGGTTTCAACTAAACGGATCTTCAGAGTAAAGCCTGAAGAGTAAAACGCTTTACCCTGAAGATCGGTCTAGGTTAAATATATATATATATATATATATATATTATGGATTTTAACCCTATACTTGTGCGCTCTGTGGCCTTCGATGCAAGTCATTCGAACGACTAAAATACCATGAAACGCATAATCAACTAATCAACTGCATGAGTAATAACAAAAACTAAAGACACAATTCTCGAAACGTCATACGTCGAAATCGACGGGAGAGTCCATCTTATAATTATGGAGAATGATATTCAAAGACAGAGAGAAATCAATTATTTAAACGAAGCCATATCAATTTTTATGAGTTTGAATTTATTCTTTACAGTCTTTTTATGGAGCGTAGAATTATAAGCAGAAAACACCATGTTTAGTATTACTGTAGTTTCAAATGGCGAGGCTGCTAAACCATCGAATCTTTTGCTTCCGCGTTTTCAATGAGATACTTTAAATTGTAATGTAGCATCAAATTATAGAGAAGGTCACGGGTTCGAAGCACTCAGAGACCAATGAATGAACTGCTATAGTAATTAACTATGGGAATAGGTTGCTAATCGCTACTTCACTACGAGGTGTCTATATCTATATTTCTCTGTAATAAGTTTGGCAGAAAACGACAACAATATGGAAGCCCGCGAATATCGAATTCACTACAGGTGTAAAAGTCTTCAGCAAAACGCCTCGCTTTATGTGCTCATATCTATCACATTGTTTCGAAGGAGCGATCGATTTTGCGGTTTTCATTATAATATGCGTCGTCCTTAGCTTAGAATTTGTAGAAGAGACTAAGAATAGAAATACTGTGTTGTGCTAATTTCCAACTGAGAAGATCGTGTCTACTATAAAAAAAAAAAATCATGGATCTATCTATCTATCTATCTATCTATCTATCTATCTATCTATCTATCTATTTCAGCTATACCATTATCTATCTATCTATCTATCTATCTATCTCAGTCCGTTCATATCTCTCTATATCTTCCTTTCTCTCTCTCTCTCTCTCTCTCTAAATATATATATATATATATATATATATATATATATATATATATATATATATATATTCATATCTCTCTATCTATTTATCTATCATTGGTTGTATTAGATAGTTGTGTATTTTTCCTTTCATCGTTCTGATTTTTCGTGTCCATTTAGTCCTTTTCACCCCTTTTTGTTATCGATGAAACACAATTTTATTCCCATGCACAATCAGCAAAATTAGTATATAAATAATTCCCCTCACAATAGAATTGTAAAAATGATTTCTCCTAAATGACCCTCTGATGAATCAGCCGAGGTACTATAAATCCAAAGTTAATATCTATCAGCTTTTTTCATTATTCATTGTTTTGCATTTTCATCTCCTCCTCCCTTGAGATGTGAGTTTCTTTGTTTCACACTCGAGATGCCATTGTTTTTCTTTTTCTTTTTCTATTTTACTTTAATGTTCTTTCAAGAAGTAGAGTCGTTAAAAGCGGCCATTGGACAAAATTCAAACAGTTTCCATCTTGTAAATCTGACGCTCTATTTTCATCTTGTCTCTTTTTAATTATGGTCTTTCTGTGACGAAAAATAAAACTGCTTTAATTGTGGAAATCTTTATGATTTTAATCTCCCTTCCTCGGAAAAATCAAATAAGTTTCCAAAAATCGATTACTGGTACTTATGTATCGTAAATGATTTGGAAACCATTGCCAACGCATTTGAATTTTAAAACTGCACGTACCCCAATTGAAAACTATTCTTTGTGAGAATTTATTGAAATTGTAATTCTTTTCTTTTTATCTGATTGTTACCCACGCCAATAAAATTAAAATCTGCTTTAGAAAAAAGAATTCCTGTTTACTACTTGCAATGCCAATTTCAGAAGAAGTCATTGTAAACCGAAAATTTAACACTTGAATGTCTTTAATTCCTTTCTCTTTAGCGAGATTGGAACTTCTTCGTCTTCTCAGTTTTAATGCTTCTTTTGCGTGGATGGTTGCAAATATTGGTTGATTTTCTCAACCTGTTCTTTGAAGCGTTTTTCGAGTGCTGTCTTTATCTTCAATGCTTTTAACTCAACGTTATATCTGATATTTTCTTCAGTATCCCTCAAAAGTATGTTTGAAATGTGATGCATATAATAAAAGGAAGAGTGCATCGGCCGAAATGTATTAAAAGCAACGATTAAGTAATACTAGTTCATAAAATACGTGTAATTATTTTAAATCCAATGTATGAATGTAATATTAAACAGAGATAATGCCCAAATTGCCAAACATTTTATTGCCGCGTATAAATATAAGGGAAAAAATGTATGACAAAGTATAAAAAAGTTTTCCTGTAAGGCGTTTCATTCTTAAGAATTTCATCGGACTAAATTTGTTATCTCACTAATAAGAAAATGTTTCCCACTTTACTATACATTTTCCCCCAATATTGTCCTTGATATATAAAATATATATCGTTATCTCATATATATATATATATATATATATATATATATATATATATATATATATATATATATATGTATACATTTTATTTTAGGATGTTACATCAAAAACATGTCAAAAAGCGCTACACAATTGCAATCGTGTTTCGATGCGAATCAGTGCATCTCACAGCCGAATATAAATGACAGATAAGTGAACAATGTATTGAAATTTAAAAGCAAAATATAAAGTCTTTGTACAAGAAAAAGGAAAGAAAGAAAATGGAGGAGGTGGCTAAAGGTTTGTTGGTATTAAAATAGTTTATTTAAAGTATTTGACTTTTAAATTGATGAGATGTGTTGATTCGCACCGAAACTTGACTGCAATTATGTAGTGTTTTTTTTATGTTTTTAATGTAATATCCGAAAATAAAGAATGTTGCTTAAATTTGTATTGAGCTCGCTTTTAAACTGAATTGTGCCCTATTCGTTCTCATTTTAACTATATATATATATATATATATATATATATATATATATATATATATATATATATATATATATAT
This sequence comes from Acanthosepion lycidas, assembly GCA_963932145.1. Taxonomy (NCBI): domain Eukaryota; kingdom Metazoa; phylum Mollusca; class Cephalopoda; order Sepiida; family Sepiidae; genus Acanthosepion; species Acanthosepion lycidas. The sequence continues at coordinate 3,603,224 of OZ010579.1, read as the reverse complement.
ATATATATATATATAATACTGGTCGAGAACTCTAGGGAGAAAACGCCAATTTGTAAACATGGCTACTACTGCTAATACTGCAAAGATATTTTATGAATTGAGCCCTCTCGGCCATTGGTGTGCTTATTCGAAGAATAAGTGTGTAAAAATTAGCATTGCACTGAGCAGGGCGCTGATAGCTGACGGTTATAATCTCCGACTGATTCCACCAGTCGGGTTTCGATCCCGGCTTAAGGCAATCGTATGTCTAGCCACATTGATGATGAAGGATCGGAAGCTTATGAAAGATATAATGACAATATTCCCCACGCGTGACAAATACTGACGTTATTTTCAGTTAACAATATGAAAATAGCCTTTCTCTTCATTCAAGTTGCTAGGAACATTCTTTTTGTTTTTATTCGTCACCTTGTTCAATTAAATGCATTTCGTATTTTGCTTTGATAAAGTCAACATTGGACGAAACGCGTCAGCAATTACTAGTGTTCCTATTGTCATTTTTATCCATATATATATATATATATATATATATATTATTTCGGGATCATTATCCAATTGATTCAAGATGATCTTCGCTCTCTCTAACTTTCTGCCTCACACGTTTCACGTACGATTTCATTTTCAAGTTTTTTTTTCACTGCTCTTTGGACTGTCATAGCTGAAACTCCTCTCTCACGTGCCAAACATTTTATGAATTGAGTTGGATCTTTTGTAATTGATCTCTTTAGCTTTAAGTTGAAATGTTGATCCCTCTTCCTGTTGTGACCTTCTGATACAGTTTTCCTCTCTCTCTTTCTCGGGGGCGGGGAGTCCTGAATGAACTTTGAAGATGGAATCCAGAGCATGAATATTGGTCCTGAAGGCCTGAATGATCTTTTTCCTCTCACCATTGCTCATTTTGGAAAAAAGTGGGGCTGACTAATAACGATTTTATCCCGTTCTCTTTTTAGCTGAATTTCTCAAATGGTGTTCAGCAATTCTCACAGCAATAAATTTCAAGATGGCTAAACGCTTTATCTGAAAACCTTGTATTAGGTTGGTGCAAAAATAATGACGTAATAATGTCGTTTTTTGACGTTAAAAAATACGTAAAAAAACGACATTATTACGTCATTCTTTTTGAACCAACCTACTAAAAAGTAATTCAATTAGTTTAGTGATTTCTTAGATATTAAATATTTTACAGGATTAACGATTTGGACAATCTTGTTGCAACACCCGGGATATATTGTTTTCCAAATGCAGTAATTCTGAGGGCTTAGTTTATTACTTAATGACAATAGAAAACCGATCCCCTACTTTCTGTCCAGTTAAATGTTATATTAATACGTATTTAACATTGACATAAAAATGATAGCCTATTTTGCTAAGTCCTTACTATTATTTGAATTTTTGAAGTTTAAATCAATTATTATGGTTGAAAACTCATCTTTTATAACTTGCGTTGTCGTAAACGTCACTGAAAATTTATTATTGTCTTGATTAGTGCAAGAGAGATAACGATAATACTGCAAAAGATTTACAAGGATTAATTACAAAAAATGCTGAGTGTATCATATAAAGAAATAATTCATGGCTAAGTGTGTGCACAGATGAAGTGCGAGGAGCCTAGCGGATAATGGTACTGGCAAGCCGAGTTCAAATTTAGGCACAGATAGTTTGCTTTCACTTCACATTTATGTGTGAATTGAAATCAAACTATTGCGAAAGGCATGAATCAAATTGTCCCTGTAGTAAATAGTATTACAGTTGGAGACCTTTAGCTTTGTAATCTCGGACGTTCTACGATAGATGAGGCATTTTCCTCGTTATTGGTACCATCTAACATAATACAACCTGTTGTATGCCCACTCGGTGAGGTAGTATGCACCACGAAGTAATCTCCCATTTCCTTGAGAGTTACCGTGAAACGGTATGACACATAACCCTGAAGACCTAATTGGATTTTAAAAACGTCGACTACATGTCTGGTGTTTACCACTGCAAATCGCGTGGTAGCAAGTCTCCTGAAATTTCACAAAATGCGTGTCACCACCAACCGTTTCGTTCTTTGTTTAATCTCAACGCTACAATTAGTTTATCGAAAAACACCACGGTATGTTTATTTATTACTGTTCATCAAATGGCAGATCAATGTTTTGAATTTGAAATGGTGATGTAGATTGAAATTGGAAAGCTTCATTTAAAGTTAAGACTGGTATATCCGTCCTGGGTAAGACGATAAACTAAATCCGACAGCAAGGCTTCTGATCGGGAGGTTGTAAGGAGTGTGGAACCACCTGTTAATTGCTGGTGTTTCCAGATCCTCCCTGACCCGGGATGGTAGCACCTGTTAGGGTCCAAGCTATGAGCAAATAATTAACCCCCAAACTGGGGTCAAGACACTATGAAAGTATAAAAAATAGATTTTATAGTAAAAAATAACAGCAATACATTTATCAAAAAAATATTACCAGCAATACATCATCTAACTCTCGACAAAAATCCTCGTTTTAAAAATACGGTAATGAAACCTGATCTGTTTGGTTGGTGCAAAAATAATGACGTAATAATGTCGTTTTTTGACGTTAAAACATACGTCCAAAAACAACATTATTACGTGATTATTTTTGCACCAACCTAATACAAACTGATTTCTTGCAAAGAATACATATTCTATTCATACGAACCTATCCTAAAAATCTTGTCGACATTAAATAATTCATTAAGGTTGATAGTCCGTAAAACAAAATAAACAAAAGTAACTGATATACATCAGATGTTGCGGGCTCGTGTCCAGAAAACATCATTAAAACGACTCACATGAATTATTCGATTACCCAGTTCATATAAACGAAATATTTATATTGTATTTTAGTTAATTAAGGTCTGAAGAAATATATCATTATTTGAACTTTCAAAAGTGATGCTCTGTAATTCCTTCACAACTGTTTCGTACAAGAAGCTGCGATTTCTGACGATTTTTGTTTTAAAAACACGGAGCTTATTTGTTTCTTGCTTATAAAATTAAATTCAGTCATGTAAATTTTTTCTTTTACTTGCAGGTCATAATATGGTTATTACGTGTCCCTAGAATGAAGAAAACCTGCGTGATATTAAGTGAGAATTATTAAAAGTAACACAGAGACACAAGGTGGTGTCATGCGGTTGGCGCCGATCGACATATTCAAGAAAAGACTATCGCAGAAAACATTTTCTAAAAATGCTAGGTGCAATGACGCCACATAAAGCGAGGTAAGTACCTCTCGTGTATCATTTGGTCAATAACACATCAGTAACATGTATAACAAAGCGCGGTAACTTTATTCCCCTATCTAGTGTACGCTATTCAGATCTGATGAAATTAAAAACATTAACGTACACAAGTTGCCGATGACAATATTTATATGTAACACATTGGATGTTCTCCTCAGAGATGAAGAAGAGACTCAAGGCAACAAAGGTATGGTTCTACAGAAGGATACGATGGACCGAACATGTGAGCAACGATGAGGTTTTGGAGAGGATGCAAACAAGATGGAAGTTTATGCTTAACATCAGGAAGAGGTAGATGAAATTTCAGGGACATGTAATAAGAAAGGAGGGCTTGGAGAATGTGATACTCACAGGGAAAGAGACACAAGGAAAAGCAACGCATGACATACTTAGCGGGCTTAAGCAAGTGAATGAGAGAACATGGCCTAGGGTAAGTAGCAAAGGGAGAAATTTACAAGGGATAGAAAGAGGTGGAGAGCCAGGATCGCTTACGTCCTGAAGGGACACGGCACATAAAAGAAAAGACGTTTTAAAAAGAATTGGAACTACAAAGAAATGGCTGCTAACAATCGGAAAGAGACAGTAAAAATATTAAAGACGGGTAATGAAGAATAAAGGCTTGGAGAATTTAAACTAACAGGAAATACTGAAAATAAGAAATGCGGGTTAAAAGAGCAAGTAAAATTCTTTTGTGTATGTGAGGAAAAAGATTGAAACTCACCAAAATGTGGATTCATAAAGGTTTGGTTTCGTTTAATTTGGTTTGGTTTGTTTTCCGGCATATCAACCTCAATGGGTTATTTAATACCGACAAAGTTTTATTGCTGGTAATGTTTTTCTTCAAAAATCTATTTCTGAGAATATTTTCCCTTGAAGAAATCTGTAGCTGGTCTTTTTTTTTCAAAGAATGTATAGCTGTTTGTATTGCTGCTATTTTTTTTTAAAGTATTGCTGATAATAATTTTTCCTTCAAAAATTATTGCTGGTAATAATTTTTTTTTATTACAAAGTATTTCTGGTATGAAAACCTATTTTTCCACAAGTTTGGATATTAACTATTTGCCCATAGCTGGGACCCTAACAAGTGCTACCACCCTGGGTCAGGGTGAACCTGGGAACACCAGCAATTAAGAGGTGGTTCCACGCTCCTCAAAACCTTCTGATCAGAAAGAAAAACAAGCCTGCTTGATGAAAATGAAAACGTAGTTGTAATACCTTAACTTGAAATAAGGGCTTATCAACATCTTGCAGGTTATTAAAAGCCATAAAACAGGTTTAAAAATTAAGAAGTTTTTTCTTTTTTTTCACCCATCTAGACACTGACCAGGTCCGACGTTGCTTAACATAGGGTTTCAGCGTGATATGGCTGTAAGCCTGTAATATCGTATCTAATGCTTTACGAATGAAACTGAACAATATCAGTTCTTGTTTAACCAATACAATTCTTCTCACTTCCTCTTCTTTTTTCTAATGTCTTTTAGATAAAAATAAATAAATAAATCTATCTATCTATCTATCTATCTATCTATCTATCTATCTATCTATCTATCTTGTTACCCGTTTCAATTCTTAATTTGCTAGGGGAAATGGATTTTAAGTGACCTTCTTTCGTTTTAATCATTAAAATCGTTCGTAAAATCTTCCATATCTTTGATGAAAGATAAAATTAGCGCGATTTCCTATAAGGCTTAGATTCTCATTTACTTCGCAAATGCATTTGCTCAGCTACAAAATGACACAAAAACTTCACCAACACGTACACCGCTCATAAAGGTACACTCTCCACACATACAGCATGCACACACACATGATATGTACCGACTTTTCACTCTTCTCATAGGAAACAGACCGCTTGATTTCAAAGATAAACTAGCCTCACTCAATCTTCGCTTCTTCCTATTAAGTAGAAAGACTGGGGCAGACATTTGCAATTAATAAGTTATATAAAACCAGAAAAATTACAGAAATTTATTTGATTTATATTTTGAATTTGAATTACGATTTAAACATCAATTTGAAGATTAAATCTTAAGCAGTTCGAGAAAAATATTTTACACATCAATATGAATCTTTAAAAATGATTGAATATTATGAAAATAGATTTAGTATATAAATTTTCTGCTACGTTTATGCAAGGGACATTTTCTAGAAATTTCTGGGACATGATCCTCGAAAATATCGGTGATATTTTTCATTGCTTATCCTGATGAGATCGTTAAATATACGCTTATATTATATATCAAATATACACATTTATATACTAGTACTATGAAATATACACTCAAAATATTACCTATTAAATATACACATTTATATACTAGTACTATTAAATATACACTTAAAATATTACCTATTAAATGTACACATTAATGCACTATTACTGTTAAATATACACTTAAAATATTACCTATTAAATGTACACTTTTATGACTATTACTATTAAATATACACTTAAAATATTACCTAATAAATGTACACTTTTTGGCACTATTACTATTAAATATACACTTAAAATATTACCTATTAAATGTATACTTTTAGGCACTATTACTATTAGATATACACTTAACATATTACCTATTAAATGTACACTGTTATGCACTAGTACTATTAAATATACGCTTAAAATATTACCAATTAAATGTACACTTTTATGACTATTACTATTAAATATACACTTAAAATATTACCTATTAAATGTATACGTTAAGTCACTATTACTATTAAATATACACTTAAAATGTTACTTATTAAATGTATACTTTAATACACTATTACTATTAAATATACACTTAAAATATTACCGATTAAATGTATACTTTTAGGCATTATTACTTTTAAATATAAACTTAAATTATTACATGTTAAATGTATACTTTTAGGGTCAATTACTATTAAATATACACTTAAATTATTACATATTAAATTTATACTTAAAGGCACTATTACTATTAAATATACACTAAAAATGTTACTTATTAAATGTATACTTTAATGCACTATTACTATTAAATATACACCTAAAATGTTACCTATTAATTGCATTCTTTAGGCACTATTACTATTAAATATACACTTAAAATATTACCTATTAAATGTACACTTTTAGGCATTATTACTATTAAATATACATTTAAAATATTACCTATTAAATGTATACTTTTAGGCACTATTACTATTCAATATACACTTAAAATGTTGCCTATTAAATTTATATATTTTAATGCACTATTACTATTAAATATATACGTAAAATATTACCAATTAAATGCACACTTTTTGGCATTATTTTTATTAATTATAGTCTAAAAATATTACCCCTCAAATGTACACTTTTGGCATTATTACTATTAAATATACACTTAAAATATTACCTATTAAATGTACACTTTTATGACTATTACTATTAAATATACACTTAACATATTACCTATTAAATGTACACTTTTAGGCACTATTACTATTAAATATACACTTAAAATATTACCTATTAAATGTACACTTTTAGGCACTATTACTATTAAATATACACTTAAAATATTACCTATTATATGTATACTTTCAAGCACTAGTACTATTAAATATACACTTAAAATATTACCTATTAAATGTACACTTTTATGCACTAGTACTATTAAATATACACTTAAAATATTATCTATTAAATATACACTTTTAGGCACTAGTACTATTAAATATACACTTAAAATATTACCTATTAAATGTATACTTTTAGGCACTATTACTATTAAACATACACTTAAAGTATTACCTATTATCTACGTAGGTTTGCCTGGCTCTTTAGGTTCATAGTTAGATTTGCTCTTCTTAGTGTGTTGAGTATTTTACTTAGTTACTTTTGCTTTACTCGTTTTGGAGTTTTCTTTTGATTCTAAACATGGACTCTGGACGATTGTTTTCGCCTCAATTACAATTTATTAGTTCTTTCTTTTTTGTCCCTTATTTTTCCTTGAGTATCGGTTTGTTCATTTACAAACCAAAACACCTAAGGATGTTTTAGACGAGTATAATTACTGATATATATATATATATATATATATATATATATATATATATATATATGCTATTAATGTTGGAACATTTTTCAGAATATACTTATATTTATATGATCACTCAATCAAAGTAGGTTCTGTTATGCAATCGAGATCCTGACCTGACATCTTGACTTCAGTCTCACCGATGTAACATGGCTTCCCTAATCTCTTTTCTATCATGGTGCTACTAAATTGGCAATTAGTTATGAACGTTTTACTGTTGAACGAGCGAGATGCAACAACCACTTCTATTCTAACACTTTATTTTCTCGCACTTCGCATCTGTGGAACTCCCGATTTCTTGCTTCCCTGACAACGACAATCTTCAAAAATTTAAATGCAACTTCAATCGCCATATTCTGAATTCTTAAACATTGTTCCTTTATTGTTCATACCAATCATCTCACTAAATTGTTCTCATTTTCTTTCACTCCGTGTAACCACAGTCCTAGAGGTATTATTGCCTTGCTTGTAGGGAAATGATTAAACTATATGTTAAACGTAATTAAAACGACAATTTATTCATCGCACTGATGGATGAAATGTCATCTAAATGACGCAAAATGAAAATAAAACTGATATCTCATTTTGATATATATTTATCAACATTACACAAAAATATCTTGAAATACAAATGTAAATTTGTTCAATAAAATCGCCATTGACTTCAATCACAGCCTACATACAACTTCAGAATCTTCTGCATCTCTTCTGGACGGTCTCCTTGGTGAATGCTGCCATAATCCTTGTTTTCAGTTCATCTTTAGTGTTACAAAAATGTGTTTGATCTGTTGCTCAACTCCGCCCCACACAATAATCAAGGGAGGTTGCAGTCTGCGTAGTTAATTGCACAGATGTATGCGGTGATGTAGTAGCAGAAATTGTCTGATGGCCATGAATGGATGCGTGTGTGAGGTATGGTGCAGCGTCCTGTTGCCAGACATAGGGTCTTCTACTAACCACCTTGACCGAGAGAAACACTTGTTGAACTCCTTGTTGAGTCTGAGGCCCTCACCAACAAATTCAGGAGTTCGTTTCTTATCAGAACTAATAGAGTGATTGTTGACGATGCCGTACCTTCGTAATCACCATTAGACTCATCCAACTGTTTCCGAATCCTCTGCAGGGTCCTCAGATTGGCATCCAAACATTTTGAAATATTCGTATTGGAGCTTCCGGTGCGAAAGCCAAGCCATGACGTTTCCAAATTTCTGACAGTGGTGAGTTGCGTTATGCTACTCTTTTTCTCACAGACGGTGCCCAACTGTCCTTACTATACTGCGCAGTCGATATAATAAAAAGCAAACAACGCGCATGCGCGAAATTAAAAATAGAAAATGACGACAATTTACACATCGCAACATGTATTTCTTTAATAAAACATGGATAAATTTTTGTTTTGGCAAAGTCGGCGTTTATTATGCGAAGTAAAACAGCACTTTTGAGTCATTCCTTGACAGAAACGCAAATTTAATTATTACAAATAATTATTTTATTATTCCATATGTTAATAGAATCTCCTTCACATTCAAGCTTTCATAATTTGATCTGATTGGTTTGGTTTGGTTGTTTAAAGTCACATCAACTCCTTTATGGGTTTATGTAATGCCGAAATTTTATTTTCTTCTGAGCTTTAGTAATTTTCTTTTTCCAATAATATATTTCTGGTATTATTTTTCTAGGAAAATGTATTGCTGCCATTTTTTTTTTTCTTTGAAAATGTATTGCGCCATTTTTTTTACCATGAAAATGTATTGCAGGCATTTTCTTTTTACCATGAAAATGTATTGTTGGTAATTTTTTTTTTCACAATGAAAATGTATTGCTGACATTTTATTTCTTTTACTATTAAAATGTATTATTGGCATGATTTTTTGCTATTAAAATGTATTGCTGGTAATTTTTTTAAATATGAAAATGTATTGCTGGCAGCCATTTTTTTTTTACTATGAAAATATATTGCTGGTAATTTTTTCTAATGTATTTTTTATATTTTCATTGTTTGACCCCAGTTTGAGCGCTCACTATTTGCCCATAGGTTGAACCATAAGAGGTGCTACCCGTCTGGGTCAGGGAGGAGCTAGGCACAACAATAATTAAGAGGTTGTTCCACGTTCCTCAAAACCTTTCGATCAGAGACCTTGCTGCCGGATGTAGTATATCGTCAGGCCGATTCGATCTTATTCACTTTTTAATGTTTCAACTGACAGCGATTCTTATTGCTTCTTAAATATTTTATTTGCTTAAATATCGTTTTTCATTCTCATAAACCTGTTTAATGATGAACTTCATGTTTTCTATCGAATTATTATTTAGAGGAAAGGGGGTGATTTTCATTCCACTTTATTCGATGTCTTTGAAACCATTTTGGCAAGAAGGGCAATGGATAACAGAAGGTGAATAGTCATGCACGATGATAGAATTTCGCTGAAAGATTATTGGTTGTTACCTGGTACAACTCAAAAACCACATGCATAACCTGCGAATTTATGTCCGCGAACATCTCCCGCTAGCTAAAGGACTCTCTTTGGAATCTCCAGACCATTCGTATATGTGTCTCCGTCTATCTCTCCTCAATTCAGTAAGCTATCTCTTCATTACCGTTCACCCAACTTTCAAGATTGTTGTGCAGTCGGCGACATTTCTGGTAATATAGACAAAACCATCTCTCTACATCTGTTTGCAAACATATTTGTGTTCGGTGACTTTCAGTCTCGCCATACCATCTGGCTCAAACACTCTGTAACCGACCTCGCTGGCATCCAAGCCCTTAACTTTTCAATCACTCAATTCCTGACGTAAGTGGTTGACTTTGCTACGCGTTTTCTCAGTAACCCGGACGGTAACGCTTTTTTTCTCGATTTCTATTTTACCTTCATCCCTGATTCTTGTCGCGCTACGCATCTCTGCCCTCTTGGCAACCCTAATCACGCGGTGGTGTCTGTTAACATCTCCTTCCCTTCACCCTTCAGCCATGAACATCCTAGTAGAATATATTTCTGTTATCAATACGCAGACTGACACTCGTTCCGTGACTTCCTTCGCGACGTACCTTGGAATGTAGTTTTTAACCATCCCGTACAAAAATGTGCGGCTGAGGTCCTCCTCCTCCTCCTGGGTAAAAGTTGGCATCGAGGCTTTCGTCCCAGTAAGAAAATATCAAGTGGAATCGCACTCATTTCGTTGGTTTTCACTTCGTTACTCTGCCATAGGAATCATTTTTTGTTTCGACGAAGCAAAGATACTGTTTGCTGATAAAATAAAACAACGTATTGCATCGCGCAAATTTGGTTCTAAAGATTATTAGCGGTTCTTCAAGAGTGTGCTGAACTACAGCAAATCCACAATCCCTCCTATATTTAATCAATTTGAAGCCCTAACATCTTAAGGATGAATGCTTTGCTCGGAAATTCTCACCCAACTCAGCAGACGACTCATCCAGGGTACTCACACCGGATTTTCCCCAAGAATACTGAGTGAGATGTGCATAACGTAGTCTATGGTATTACACATCATCTCTGAACTGGACTCTCATAAAGCAAGTGGTAGTGACAAGTTACGAGCCGTAGTCCTAAAGAAATATACCATTGAGCGAGTTCCAGTTCTCTCCAAACTCTACAACTATTACCTCGCCGATTCTTGCTTTTCAGCCTGTTAGAAGTCCTCGTCAGACATCCCGGTTTTTAAGAACTCTGCAGAACCTTCTGACCGATCTAACTACCGAGCCATCGGTCTCCTACAACTCTTCAGCAAATTCTTCGAGGCATTAATCAATACCGAAGTAGTTAAGCATCTCACCTAGGCTCTCTGACAAACAATATGGTTTCCGCTTTGCCCGATCGCCATAACCGAATATGTATACCAAGCTCTTGATAATAATAGCCAAGCTCGAGCTGTTGCTCTAGATATATCGAAGGTGTCTGACAGGGTTTGGAATGCTGGCCTTCTACGAAAGCTTCAGGGATACGGTATTACAGGACGATTATTTGATTTAATCTAATCATTCCTGTCTAACTGTGAAATGAAGGATGTCTTGAACGGATTCTCTTCCAGTTCCTTCAATACGAACGCTGATGCTCCACAAGTCTCTGTTCTTGGTCCTACACTGTTTGTGATCTTCATCAATGAGCTTCCTGATGTCATCAGTTCTCAAGACGGCGTCTACGAAGGCAAAGCTACTATTTACTCTTGTCTCAATAGTAAATCTGGCATTGCTGAAGTTAAACTGGCCGTTTTTCAAGAAAACGACCTCCAAATTGTGGTTGACTAGGCCGGGAAATGACTTATAAATTTGAATGCATCCAAAACAAAACTGCTGTAATTTACTCACCATCGAGAAACGTCTCTGCCTTCTCTCAGCATGGCTGCTGCTCAGCTCCAGAAGAACGCTTCACTGCGCCTTCATGGTCTCACGTTTTCTACTGACACGACATGGAACAGCTACATTGAATCAATTGCTGCATCTACAGCAAGGAAAGTTGGTTCTCTGTGTCGCGTTAGAAGGTTTTTCTCGTTTGAGTCCATCCTTCGCATCTACAAATCTACCATTTGTCCATGTATGAAATACTGTTGTCATATATGATCTGGTGCCCCCGCTGTTCATTACGAGGTTCTCCACAAATTCCAAAGACGGATATGCAAATGATCAGTCCTGACTTGGGGTCTCGTCTACAGTCACAGCGTGGCTTTCCTCTATCTTTTCTATAAATATTTTCATAGCATCTGCTCTGACGAGCTATTTTTTCTGGTGCTCCGACTACCTGCTACTAGGTTGGAATATCTACCCTTTTACTGTTGAAACAGTTAAATGTAGCCGTCTCTTCTTCTCTCGCAATTCCCGACAGTGGAACTTCATTCTTCTTACTTGCTTCTCGGATAACTATAATCTTCAAAAATTTAAATGTAATGTCAATCGACATCTTGTGTTGCCTTGGTCCCCGTTCTTCTTTTTATCCTATCTGCATTTCCTATATTTAGTCTTATCCCTTATTTACACTCTCTGTAACCTCATGCGTACTAGTGGCACTACTGCATTTGTTGCGGTGAAAAAAACAAAAACAAAAAAAAACAAACAATTATTCTTGAGAAATGAGTTTTCATGTACTTCTTCGTCTCCTGAAAACTTGTTCATTTCTTACTTTCATGCTTTTTGCCAATGTTTTTAATATTTTCATCGTCCATTATCGTTTATATTCACAACAACAGTTTTATCAAATATTATCTGGCTTGTCAGTTTTATCGATTATTACCATTTTAGTTTACCATTAATCTTTTCGTGTAGTATTCGTCATAAGAATTTCTTTAACCTCGTATTATTCTGCTACTGTTTTCACTTAATTGTTTGGTCTTCGTTCAATTTTTTCGCAATTTACAAAGTTGTGTTCGAATGACTTAATAGATTTACATCATGTTTTTCTTTTGATATATATTTCTTACCACCCATAACAACCTTTATTCATATCTGAAAATAAAAATGTATAAGTAATTGTCATAAAAAAAGAAAATTAAAAGAAAATTAAATTAAAAGAAAAAATAAAATAAAATAAAAGTACGTTCATAAAATAAAAGAAAAACTAAAATAAAACTAGAAGAAAAATAAAATAAAAACAAAATAAAATAAAAGTACATTTAAAAAATAATATAAAAAGAAATTAAAACTAAAGTAAAAACGTATAAAAAAACATATAGGTAACTATATATATATATATATATATATATATATATATATATATATATATATATATATATATATACTTTTATTTGAACAATTGGCGAGTTGCATATGAAACTCTCCCGTCGCTAAAGATAATTATTGCAGATATTTCAAATAAAGAAAGATACTAAGTGCTGAAATTCTCATGGTATATTTATCACGTGAAGTTATCGGGAAAGAAACAAATGCTTGTCGAATATAATTCATTAATGTAATATGATCTGATTTTATATAGATTATAAATTTGTGCATGTTTCTGTCAATGAAATGGATGGAAAACAACCAGATGTAGGATAATAAAAGAAAAAAATGTGTTTTTAATTTAAAACTGATTCCCACATCTCGAGTTTCCATACGTTTAGTATTTTGAGTTGAAACAAAAGCTTCGAAACAAAATGTTTGCAAATCTCTCAGAACTTAGGCCCTGATTTAAATCTCCCATTTGTTCTAAATGCGAATGTAAGGAAAACAAAATCATTTTTCCTCTCCTCGTTTCTCTGCTTTAAAAGATTCGTTGATGAATACGCCAAAATTCCTGTAAAATTCGTAGCTTCGGAAGAGTCGATCTCAGATAATGTAGAAAAAGAAAACAGTTTAAAAATAGCGCTGTTGAAGAGGGAAGAATACTGCTGCTCCAAATATTTATTGAAAGGCGCCAGTTGGATGGGGTGTGTTTTCTTTTGTGCATCGAAAGGGCCAGTTGCTTAATTTAAAATGCAAATGATATTACGCTTTTGTGTATCCCTTGAATGCGGCTGCTATTTTTATTTTTTTGATGTGGAAAGTCGAAAAAAGTGTGTGGGGGTGGGGAAATAGGGATCCAAAAGAGTGAGTGACACGATCAGAGAGAAAATACATTTGTGGAAAGATTAAAAAAGAGAGTCTGAAAAGAAGAAAGTCCTATTTTCTATGGAAATAAGAGATAAGCATTATAGAAGAAAGAAGAAGCTAGCACCAAAAGAAAAAAAGGGAAAATTTAGAGGCAAAGATAAAATGGTCGAGGAAAAGAACAACATTCAGTAAAACGTCCGGAAAAAAAGCAGTTTTTGAGCAATGTTTTTTTCGTGATAGAGAATTATTGAAAGAGTAAAAAACAGAAGAAGAAGAGTCAATAATAATGAATCAAGGCCAGATTTGGTGAGAGAAAAAAAAAGAAGGACAATCTATTAAGTGCATAAAGTGTAGGAGACAAAGTGTAAAAAACAGAGTGAGAAATAATTCAAGAATAGAGAAAGAAAGAAAGAAAGAAAGAAAGAGAATATTAATAAAGAGGAAAATAAAAAGAAAGAAGAGAATAGTAAGAAAGAGGAAAATAGAAAGAAAGAAAAGAACATAAATAAAAGGGAAAATAAAAAGAAAGAAAGAAAGAAAGAAGAGAATACAAATAAAGAGAAAGAAAGAAAGAACAGAAGCAGGAAGAAAGAAAAAAGATGAAAAAGAACAAAAAAATGAAAGAATGAAAACGAAAAAAGAAAGAGGGAAAATAAAAGAAAGCAAGTAATAAAAGATAATAGAATGACACAAAAAAGAACAAGCAAACATTCGAACCCCCGAAAAAAATGGGCTGGGGAGAAAAGAAAGGGAAAAGTAAAAGAGAGAAAAAATAAAAATAAAAAGGAAAGCAAAAACGAAGAAAATAAAAAGTAGAGAAAAAAGAAAAGAAATCTCAAAAGAAACTCGTGAAAGATAAGAGAAAAGACAGAAACAAACAAAAGAAAGAAAGAAAAATAAATACTGAGAGACAGAAAGAAGAATAAAAGGAAAACTAGGCGAGAAAGAAAAAAAAAATAGAAAGGAGTGCAGAAGTAACGAAAAAGAAAAAAAAGGCGAGAATGAAAGAAAGAAATTAATTATAAAGAAAGAAAGAAAGAAAGAAAGAAATCGAAGAAAATTGAAGCTTAAAAAAAAATGGAGAGTTAAAATGATTGGAAAAGAAAAAAAAGATGATACACCAAAGAGAATAAGTAGAAAAGCAAAACATTTTTATATTTCTATATTTTCTTTTTAACCGGCAAACATTTTGAATTGACTAAGTTCTAGCCGAGAGAATGTTGTTCACAAAACATGGACAACTGATTTGGGTCTGTTTTCTTTCAATGTGCAATCGAATTTTATATCGAATGGAAAAGGGTTCAGTGGATTTTTTAGTTGAATGCCTCCCCCCAACAAAAAAAAAAAAAGAGAAAGAAAAAAAGAAAAGCGCGAATCGAGCTATCTAATGCAATGAAATACAAGGCGCATTCACCCGCGTCGCTTGCCTAAATGCTTCCATCATTCTCTGGTGATTTATTGCCGATTAAATGTCACTTCTTAACTGCGTTACCGTTTTTGTTTAAACTTTTGAATATTTATTTTAATACTGGGGCTTTTGCATTTAGTTTTTGTAGATACGCACACACACATACACGCATATATATATATATATATATATATATATATATATATATATATATATTTGTATTTAAGCAGCAAATTCTCTTTTAGGCATATCAGATTGAATAAATCTGTGACATTATGTTTGCTATTTTTTAGAAAAATCCCTTCATACTAACGAATAACCTTCCGTGTATTAATGTTAAAGGACGAGAGAAACGTGCTATTAAATTTCTTTTATTTTCATTTCTCAAGAACTTTCGATCTTCTTCCGAGATCATCTTCAGGTGTGCAAGTAGTACAAAACTATATGTTGTTCAGTCGAATCTCTTACATTCACTTACGTATGAGGTAAGAATCATCGTCTTCTCCATCCATCTATGGGTAAATAGTAGGACAGACCGGGTTCTATAGCCTTGGATGGCAACCGGTCTCCCGCAGAAAGAAATATTTTGCCTACTGCGGGCAAACATCTACCTCGACAGTCATATATCGAAAGATACATAATCGCATACGTATACTGAGAACATTATTTCTCAAATTTTATTGACCTTTCCCAAAAATTCTGCCCAACACCTGCTGCTCTTATCTCCGAAACCATTACAGATATCTTCCTTTTAAGGTTTGGGAATAGCCAGATGGATCAAGATTTAGTAAGTATGGTGGATACTTTAGTTACTTAAAATCCAATCTCTAAAACATCACAGTTGCATTGTTCTTCAAAATAAAAAAAGAGAGGACATTGCCAGAGCGTTCCTTGGCGCTGTTTTTCTACCAAAGTCTCTTTTAATCGTCAGAAAAAGTTAGTCATAAACTACTTTAAGTTTAAGACCTTTCTAAAAACAATCATTTATCAAAACGCCTTCCTTATCCCCCAAAACCGTTGCCATGACCATTCCTGCTGGACTCTATCGTAAATTTCTTCGACCGTAGAAAAGACGAACAGTCACTACTTCTTGGACTGTTGTTTCATCTCCGTATCATAATGGTGTAACTATGTTTGCTCAACAGCGAGAAATTGTTCCATAAAATGATCACAAGTTCGCGGAAGAATTTTTAAAATCAACTTTGGTTCTTTCCACTCGATATCGTTTCATTTCGGCAGACAAACATTGGGTCCTTCATTTGGCTGGCTGGTGCTGCAGGTCCTTTATTTGGCTGGCAGGTGCTGCAAATGAATTATAAACCCTACGCATTTTAAGGATATCCCTAGTGTCTCAGAAATTCTTTTGTTTGAGAAGACGTCATTCAACCAAAATTAGGCCATGAACAAAGGTTTGTATAATAGATTCACAGATTTCTTTTAGGGTTGTCTACTGCTAGAATAAGAATTTTAAAAACAGACCGTTCTTCAAAACCTTAAGATTCCACGCTTTCTAAAGTTTAGCAAACGATATGAAACAAATGAATAAGGCTTAAATTAGTGGTTTACTATATAAAAGAGTGTTTTTACAGCTAAGGATCTTTTGGGGGAGGGGGGAAATCTGTTCTATGCAATGTACTGTATCAGTGGATTTATTTCCCTGTTCACTTTCAAACAGTAAAAAAAAAAAAAAAAAAAAAACACTAGCGGGAGACGTACAAAGAAAATATTTAGCATTTTAATTAATTTATTTTGTTTTTACTAAATAATAGATTTTTTCGCTTATAATGATTGAATCTATTTAAACAAAAAAAATCATAAATTTTATCTTTAAGCCGTGCTCATTCTAATGTTATGATATCGCATTTAGCATTCAACCCCGGTGCTAAATTGGTTGGGTTGAAATCAACAACTATGGCAATGTTTAAAACTATCGAACGACTTATAGCATTTTTGTCACTACAACTTGAAATCATTCAAACGAAAAAACAACTGCGTATTGCAGAAGAGGGAAATAAAGGGGTTTGGTTCGAATAACGCCGGCTAACATTACGATATTATAAAAATAGGTACATTACATAAAGAACGAACGGAAAATAATTACCCTTAAGATAGAAACAAAGAAAGAAAAGGTATTCTTAAAAAGAAAGAGCTAACAAAAAAAAAGACTGCAGTTTCTCTTAAACAAAGAAACAGACGTTTGAAAAGTAAAGCAAATAATTACTCTTCGGAAGCAACCAAAAAACAGAATAGGTATTTTTAAAAGGAAAGCAGTAAATAAAAAATAGAATGACTACATTTCCTTTCATGAAAGAAAGAACGAAAGTGTAATTGAAAAAAAACGAAAAAAACAAAACAAACAAAAATAAAAACGAAAGAGTAAGTAATCTTGAAAACAGATATATTAGTCACAGGTAAAATAAATTATTGCACGAGCAATCTCTTATGTTTATCCCAGCTGAACCTGTCCGAGGTTAGTGCAATAGAGTCTTGAAAGATGTGGTTTAGCAACATTAAAATCCATAGAATTCATTTTATCCTGATCTGAACCTAATAGCTATTCTGAAAGAAAAAAAAAAGTAATAACGGTTAATTTTTTCGCGCTAATTTGACAAAATGGCTTTTCCAGATCATTTGATCCAAAGGAAAATTTTAAGACCAAATTTAAATTCTATTTTTTAGTGGTTGAAAAACAAAATACTTAAAGTAAAATTCAAAAGAAGAATTTGTTTAATCTGGAAATTTTTAAATAAATACTACCAGTTAGAAAAGTAGGATTACTCGGAGATGTGACTGGGTTGTTACTTGATGGTGTTTTGTTCTATGGAATCTGAGTATTGTTTGAGTTACTTTACTAGGAAGTTCCACTGAAAAGTTCACGGCACGATCCAGATCCCAAAATTCGATGATGTGACCAACCATCAGATTTTTTCGGAAGGGCTCCTTGGTCGGGTTGCGAATGTATCAACTCCTCTTGTACACTAGGCACAACAAATTGTACAAAGATAACCTAATTAACAATGCAAACTTGTCTACGAGCAAAGCCTCTTTCAGTAGGTTCATTTTTATCTTATGAAAACCTATTTTAATTGGTTCGATTGGTACATAGTCGAGAGATCTCCAAATTGTTCTTAATTTTAATCTGTTCCGTTATGAGCCATCTGTCACACAGAGTTTATCATAATCTTTCATAACCATTTTCATTGCGAATGCAGTTAAGTCATGAGTGGTATCTGGATCATGTATCTTTGAAGGCAGATTTTTTTCCGTGGTAGGTTGCCATTTCTTTATACGGTAGTTGCCATCCAACGCTATAGAACCCGGTCTGTCCTGTTATTTATCCATAGCTGGGGGGAAAAGAAGAAGATTTATATCTTTCCCAATGGATTCGACTGGAATTCGAATTCTTAATCTCCGATTCCTTAATCCAAGCCGCTATCCATTAATCCACCGTGCCTCCAGTTAATATAATTATCAATAAGCAGAGGTATTGTCCTGTTTGTTTCGCTCTCAGTAATCCCTTGCATCTTTTCGGTTTTATAACCATGCTTTGGGGTGAAGTTAATTTAAAAATGGTTACTTGATTTGTGCGTCGTACCTAGTGTGTTGCTCTCTTCATGAACCCCAGGAGACAAGAAGTTCGCTTGTTCAATGACATTTTTTTTCTTCTATAGGACTCTTTTTTTTTTGCCTGTTACTTTGTCTGTATTTTTTCTCTTCTGAAATCTCAATCTCTGCCGTACAGCTAATGCCTTGTCAAAATAACAGCCGCCCTTGTACTGGATAAGCAGTTTTTTTTTAAAACCATGTCGGAGTGGCTGCTGATCAGTGTGCACAGCTGACGAGTGAGTAAGTTCATTTCTATTTTCTACCCAGATAATTCGAACAATACATGCGAACTGAATGTAGTACGGAATAATGCCGCTACCGTTTGTAAGAAGTACGCTTTGCAAACCAGTGCGCTAATAACAAATCAGGAAAAATAATATGTAATAAAGAGGAAAATAAGTAAGTGCTATGTTGTTACCTGAAAAGTAAGTTACCCATCACATCAAGGGGAATTTATGATTGCAAATAGAAAAGAAAAAGCCACAGAAGAAATCTTGAGTCAAATCTTGAGGGATATTGTCTTTATTGCTGTCTTGAAGGATTCAACCATATTCTTTTGATTTCTTGATACTGTTCTGTACGTGTGCTTTGGAGAGAAGTAGTTCTGTTAAGAAAGGTGAAATAGGGAAAAAGCCAAATTACCCAAATATTAATCTACGCCTATTCGTCCTCGGAGGACGACTATTTTCCATGAAAATTTCGTGGACATTCAGGCCGGTAAATGTTGTTTAATACTGTTTATTATAAAACAGATCATTTACTTAAATATTTGAATCTATAAAAAGAATGGATAAACATAAAAAATGCCTTAATATATATATATATATATATATATATATATTGTGTATATTTAGGCAGCAATTTTTCATTAATGCATGTTTCATTAAATAATATAGACAAGTTGTGTCTATTTATTTTAAGTAAGTTCCTTTCATATTGTCTGATCAGCTTAATAACATCATCATATTGATACATGTTTAAATCCAATCTAAGCTTTCAGCTTACACAAGCCATTATCAAAGATATATATATATATATATATATATATATATGTATATTATAGTTCAAACGTTTTAAGTCACCTTTAGAATTAGCATGGGATGAACTTGACAGAAGTGTGAAAACAAACAAACAAGGAAACAATGAAAAAATAGGTCAATGAAAAAAAATAAGTAAACGATCAGAATTTATCTCAAAATAGAGACACGTAAACAAAATGATTTTACTATTTAACGTAAAAATCGAAAAATAAAAAGTAATGCCCTGTAAAATACCACCAAGAAAAAAACAAATATAATCAGGAAACACAACACAGATAATATAACAGTTTAGATAAAAACAATGCTTTAAACTTTACAAATAAATGAACCAACCCCGCATCAATTAATAAGAAATCTAAATAAATAAAAAATTAAGTTAATAATAAACATATTAACCAACTACTAATGTACACATAAACACTAGCAGATGTAATAATAATAATAATAATAATAATAATAATAACAACAACAACAACAACAACAATAAAAATAAAGGAAAGACAAATGCAACCGAACAATGGCAAGATGAATCGCTTCATGGCCAATACTCTGCCCGTACCAAACAAGCTGATGTAGACAAAACCCGTACCCATCAGTGGCTACGTAGTGCAGGGTTGAAAGCTGAAACTGAAGGTTTTATTCTTGCTGCACAGGACCAATGCTTGTTAACTAGGAATTATCAAGCACATATACTAAAATATTGTGTTAACCCAAAATGCAGATTCTGTGATAAATATCCAGAAACAATTGATCATCTTGTATCAGGTTGCACGATATTGGCACACACTGAGTATAAAACCTCGTATGGCAGATTTGGCCAATATCTGCACTGGAAAATCTGAAACTTCTACGAGAAGGAAACTGAAAGAAACTGGTATGAACACCACCCAGACCCGGTTACGGAGATAGGACCTGTTACAATTCTATGGGACTACACAATTCACACTGACAGAACAATCAAAGCCAACTGCCTAGACATTGTTATTAGAGACCATAAACAAAAATGTGCCTCCTTATTGATATGGCAGTCCCTGCAGAATGCAATGTATCTTTGAAAATATTCAAAAAGCTGTCAAAAAACAAGGAGCCACCACTCTTCCCCTATTAGGGCTCCGTCTTCCTCCCGCAACCAATCCTAAGGAAAAAAGAACTGACAACCGCCCAAAGGTGACACGATCAGCATGGTGGATCATGAGTTCCTTGTGAGGGACCTTTTCTCCTAGAGGAACGCCCTCTTAAGGCCTCTTTTTAAGTGCACCGCTGTTGATGAGAAATCAACAGAGGATCCAATGAACTTGATTACACTGATCAGGAACACCGGGAGAAACCTCAACGTATGGGACTATTTGGCAGAAGCCAAAAACGCATTCCCAAAGCTCCGGATGGTACAGATAGAATCACCGGAGCTGTAAAAGTTATCTCAGTATTGTGCAGGGAGGGCCCCAGTTCTTTTCCACCCCTCTCTATATAGGTTAATAAAATTAACTTTTCAGACAGATGTCGGCGGTATTGTCACAGAAGGACGAATTACGTCCGATGTAGGTACTGGGAGTTCGGGGGGGGGGATCTTATCCGCTGCAGATTTCCGGTCCGTATGTGTCTAGGTCTTTTTTCTTTTCTAACTTTTCTTTCTGGCCTAGAAGTTGTTTATTAAGATAGCCTGTTTGAATGCGAAGGGCTTGAAGGATCGATACCTCTTGTTTTTCCGCGTGGATGTCGCCGTGATCGAAGAGACCCAATTTCTTTGCAGCGTCGATGCATGTGTGCCGACTAGCGACTTTGTCGTTTATTCAGCATATGGGGACCGGTGTGCCAGAGAAGTTTTGTTTGCTGGTGAGGCGTACTCTTGATGTGAAGGTGGACCTTGTGCATACCGATGCCGAGGGCCGGTTGATCGTGGCCGATATTGCCGTGAAAAGTGGTTCGTTCCGGGTCGTTGCGGTTTATGCGCCCAACGAGGAGGAGGAGCGGGTTTCGTTTTTTCGGCTGTTGGGGCCGTTCCTGGTGAATTCAATGCGCCTAGTTTTAATGAGAGACCGGAATGCCATTCTGGATACCAAGTTAGATAGGGGGCGGGGTGCTAGCGGGTGTAGGGGCGTCGTAACCTGGTTGATCTAATTGAAGAGTTTGGTCTCGTCGATAGATACCGGGTCGATCACGCTCGGGGGAAAAATGAGGACGTGGGCTCTGGAAGTTTAATCTGTCTTTACTGGACAGGCTGGACTTCCAGGAGCAGCTAACTAGCTTGATACAGCGGGTGCTAGTGGGGCGTTTATCGGGAATAAGTGCTGGGACAGACTTAAGGATACAATTCGGTCTTTCACCACTGATTTCAGCAAGCGGCTCGCCCTAGATAGAGCTGAGAAGGTGAAGACGCTTAAGGTTAGTTTTTCCCGGGCGGTGGCTGGGGGATCCCCTAGAGATAGACTTAGCTAGGCAGGCCCTGAAGCGTTTGAGTAGCGAGCGCTACATGGGCCAGGTAATTAGTCATAGGTTAAGCAAGATTTCTTCCGAAGCGGTGTATATGGGCGCAGATTTGCGCAAGGAAGAGATCCGTCGAGGTTCCGATCGTTACATTCATGATGTTTGGCGCTATACGAGGCCTTTCTGATTGGTCAATGCTGGACGCTTTTCATCAATTACTGCTTTTAATCGGTCAAGTTAAGAATAGTGAACGTTTGAATTCAACGTCTGATTTTGCAAAATCTTTGAGCGCAGATGATCTTTTCGAGTTATTGATGATGACTCGTTTTGTTTACTACATTAGATTTTTCGCTCAACACTTTTGAAAAAAAAAATCAATTTTTCATCTTCTGTCACTGTTCTTTAAAAAAATGTTGCGTTTAAACGAAGAATCGCAAATAGAAATGCGTTTCACTAAATATTTTACATTAAATCTTGAGGCTCCCCAAAATCATAGCGATTGCCGTTTACAAGTGTTATAAAATGCCTAACCTCACTTTTATGTGTCAAGAGATATTTCTACCTATTGTGAGACAAAGCTCATGGAGAATCGAATTTATCCCTTTCTTTAAGTAAAACAAGTGGAAATTCCAACTCCGTTTGCCAATTTTACTTGAACATTGATGACCTTTACCCGACCCGATAACTGTGATAAGGACTAAAAACTGACATTGAAAAATTAATGGTTTTGTTGACATCTGCCAAAATTTCTAAAACTCAGTTTAACTTCACAGAGACAAACGTATATTGACACTGCATAACTGATTTCTCCAGAGGAAAATGAAAATATTTTACAATTTCTATTAAGTTACTAGACTGTACATATATATATTTTATTACGGCAACGTGGCTCGTAACTTCTAAAAGTCGCAAAGGGAAAACCAGTCGTAATCTTTGCACTTTTACAACCAAAATACATCGATTTTCTTCCTAGAATTAAACGAAATCATCTGCGTCCTGGGTAAGACGATAAACTACGTCCAACAGAAAGGCCTCTGATCAAGAGGTTTTGAGGAGCGTGGAACCACCTATTAATTGCTGATGTTCCCAGGTTCACCCTGATCCGGGGTGGTAGCACCTGTTAGGGTCCCAGCCATAGGCAAATAGGTAACACCCAAACTTGTGTAAAAATAGGTTTTAGTACCAGAAATACTTTGTAATAAATAAATTATTACCAGCAATAATTTTTGAAAGATAAATTATTATCAGCAATACTTAAAAAAAAATAGCAGCAATACAAACAGTTATACATTCTTTGAAAAAAATATGACCAGCTATAGATTTCTTCAAGGAGGAGCATTCCCAGAAATGGATTTTTGAAGAACAACATATTACCAGCAATAAAAATTTTGTCAGCATTAAATAACCCATTGAGGTTTATATAATTCCGTAAAACAAAAACCAAACCAAACCAAACCAAAAACCGTCTTTGCTCGCTTGTAGCTTTCATATGTTAAGCATCTAATTGTAGAAGCATATGCTTGTTGCTTTAAATCTCCTCTTTATATGTGAGAAAATTGTTCAGTATTCACTACAGCAACATTACAGTTCAACACTATCTTGTGAAACCAGATGGTTAACCACTGCATACTGTATTTATGGATAACACACGAAGATTCAACCGTACTGTAAATAGTGCATCAGATAATTTTGAAAATTACTGTAACCTATATTAGTTAATGATTGTTGACAGAAGGTCATTAAGCAATACTCTACCAACGAATAGAGATTTCGAAGTATCTATATCAGTGTTTTCCAAACTTTTAGGTGGAATTATCCGTTTCCTGAATTTGAGTAAAATGCTCATTAACCACAAGTATAATTGTCTGAGATGAACGATGGCACGTAATAGGTTCACTCTCAGATCTGCCAACTGCCATTAACTCGCGCCCACCATCACCACACAGAAATCTCAAATTACTCCTTTAGGTGTAATTACTCCACCTTAGGAAAAAATATGCCTTAGAGAAATGAAACATTACCTGCATCTAAAAATATTACAAACAACAATACAGGCAAGTTTTGGTTACTGTTTGCAAACAAAATAAAAACAATTTACATATGAGATGTTCATAATATATGACAAGATGAAACTCCCAGGAAAATGACTTCCTACGAAGAGAAGATGATGATGAACATTGAAAACTTAGACGGAGTATTTATTCCTGGTTTTCAGTCGACTCAGTTCACGCTGAGATTTGATTGATCGACATGGAAACACCACTGTCTGTTATACCTTCAAATGTATAGGACCGCCTCGATGTTTTCAACCTGTAGATATATTTAGGAACGTTTGGAGATGTGAAGATATGAATTTAATGCCAGTATACTGTCTGTGACACGGAGATGGCCTTCTTTAGAACTGGGTATTCTAATTAATTAAACATTGTTTAAAATGATAAAAACAACGTTTTCCTTTTTTTATATGAAGAAGATAAAAACTGAACACAATATAGAACAGAATCAACAGAGGTTGTAGTTGTTTTTATACATTTTTAAAGAATAATGTAGTACATACACGTGTATCAGTCGGTATCTCAATTTAAGCTGTTATGGTTCCCTAAACCTCACAAAACCGGTAGCCTGATACACCCCATCATCTCAGCAATAGATAGCGTATCCCATAAACTGGCCGAAGCCATAACAAAAAATTCTAACCCCTCTCCTTGGAACAATCAGTCCATCTCATATAAAGAACACAGGCAGCTTCGTTGAAAAACGAAGGGAAATAAATATGACTAACAAACACATGTTCAGTCTAAATATAAAATCCCTTTACATCAACGTACCAGTTGAAAAAAATGGCTGAATCTCAAAAAGCATCTAAAACAAAGATAAAGCTCTATCTACAAACAGCTAAAATAAAAATCTACCGTCTCATCACCAATCAATGCTAATTCACAAAGAAACTTTTTTACAAACAAAAATTTGGATTATCAATTGGGTCACCTCTCAGTGCAGTGATAACATGTAGCTTCTTAGAATTTCTCGAATCTGGTCCTTTCCAAAATATTTTACTCCAATAATTAATATATTCACGTTATGATGCTCTATTATATAACCTCGTGATATTGATTTAATTGACCTAGTAGATCAACTGAACAAAGCAGAACACACTGGAATATACATACGAAATGGAAGAACACAATACCTGAGCCTATCTACATATCAAGCTAAACCGCATTAACAACAGTTTAAAACTCGATGTCGCCGCGAAAATCAAGCAACAAAAACGAACTACTAAACTTCTATTCCCATAATAACAACAAAATACAGTCCAGCATAATCATCAGATTCTACTTAAGAGCACTCAGAATATGCAGCCCACATTATTTACACGAAGAAGAAAAATGCATTGAGAACACTTTCAAACATCTCCATTATCATAATTATATTTATATTGAATGAGAAAGAAAAGGCCGATAAAATATTCCAAAAATAACGCCCACACCCTTAGAAAGCCAATGAATCAGAAAAATATATAATCCTGCCTACTAAGTCTATAATATCTAGAATCGAAACTCAACATAAAAGTCGTTGCTACTACATCCAAAAGAATAAAATAATTAGTCAATACTAAACAAAACAATAAACTAAAACCTGAAGAAGGACTTTTCTCTATAGTCTTTAATAATTTTCACAAAAAATACATAGGAGAAATCACAAGGAATCTAAATAAAAGCTTATATGAACACAAAAGGGACATTTTACAAAATAATACATCAAATACGTTGGTTGCCCACCGTAACGAGACTAACCACAAATTTGACATAAAGAATGCTACTCTGATAAAAGGAGAAAATAATTCACTACGACGTAAATGTCTAGAGAGTAACTTAATCGCAACGTTATCTAAAGTAAATTAGAGCCCTTCATGACAGATCTTCTATTATCACAATTTCGAATATCTACAAACAAAAGTGATAGAAAATAAAGAAAACAAAAACCCTATATAAATTCGGCTAGATGAAAAAAATTCTAAAAGTACCTTATATTCGTGCGCATGTGTAATCATACCAACATAACAAAAAATATTAGTCCTGTTGAGTCCTGAAGGATGAAACTCATCACACACACACACACACACACACACACACACACACACACACATATATATATATATATATATATATATATATATATATATATATATATATATATATATATGCGTGTGTGTGTGCGTGCTTGTAAACAGCATTCACTAGAAATAATGATCGTAGTTTTAATATATATATATATATATATATATATATATATATATATGGGTATAAAAGCAAAATTGTTAAATAGTTGCATTAAGGTTTAAACCATTGTATCATAAAAATGATTAAAGATATCTTACTGGAATACTCCGAGGTTTTTATAACACTATTAGACTCTACTTTGAACATAAAAATGTATTTAGCTTAAATTAAAATGATGTTCCCTCTTCCTGTTTTAACCTCATGATCCAGTTTTCTTCTCTATTGTTCCCTTTTTTTGAAAACATCTTCACCGTTCCCTTGATGGTCCTTGAACGATCTTTGAAGATGAATGCCACAGTAGGAATGTTGGAACTATTAATGAACGCCTGAATGATTTTGTCGTGTCATCATTGCTCAGCTGGGAAGACATAGTGGGGCTGACATAAAATGATTTTAACCTGTTCTCTTTCTATATGAATAACTTAAAGGATTTTTCAATGATTCTTACGGCAAATGGTGTCAGATGGCTAAACGTTTTATCTGAAAACCTAGAAAAGAGAAACACAGTTAGTTTAGTGTTTTTAGATATTAAACATGTGCGATTGATAAGTGTTACGATTATTATCACTGTTACGCGATTTGGACAATTTTGCTGTTAAACCCGACATAAATTTATAAATGACTATATATATATATATATATATATATATAATATTAGTGGTAAATATACATATATATGCAAATTAGTTTGCATATATATATATATATATATATATATATATTAGTTTGCATATATATATATATATATATATATATATATATATATATATATATATATATATATATATATATATATATATATATATATATATATATGTTTCATTAAAAACGACAGAGAGGGTACTACGGTTGAGCTTTTTATTTAATTTTTCTTGTGTTCTGACAAGAGCTTTCTTTTCTGGACAAAGGGTGTGTAAAAACTGTCCAAATGTTTTATATTTCCAAGCGCTTTCGGCTATACCTTTAGCCATTATCAAGGATGATTTGATTTTTCAGCTTAATTGAGTGTGTGTATTATGTGTATGTCTTAGTGTGTAGTAGGGATATTTTAATTTCCGAATACGGTTAGCACATTGTGGCTTTGTTCGTAGTTAATGTTGTTAAGAGTTGGCCTTTTCTTTTTTATTAAACCTTTCATTATTTTTAGTCTTTTTTACAGGTGGATGCAGTCAATATATTTGTGTTTTCTACTAGTAAATAAATACAAATATATTAACTTCAGACTGTTTCATGTTAGCCGCAATCGTCAGGCATATATATATATATATATATATATATATATATATATATATATAAAGCCTGACGATTGCATCATATACATACATATATATATATATATATATATATATATATATATATATATATATATATTGTGGACAGAATTCTTCACACCCCACTTTAATAATTACAAATAAATCTGTAATACCTCAAAGTTTCATGGAAATTTCATATGCATTTTTGTGGGGCGATGAGCTCGAAGTCCTGCTCGATGAAAGCATTTAGTGACAGTCTTCGTCGATACATTCAACCCTGATGTCTTTTCATCATTGACAATGTCCTTTGTCGTTAAATTATCTCAGAAATTAACTCTTTTCTGCCAATCCTTAATTATTCTCATCATAATGAGTCTCATTGTACTTCTTGATAATGCTACGAATTGTCGATTTAGGAACATTTAAACGTTTGGAAAGTGTTGTGTATCCATCACCTCGTTTCTATGCATCAACTATTTTCATTTGGAGCTTCTTGTCAAAATCAGACGTTTTCATCATATTTGCAGAATGAATGATTTATGACGGTACTTGGCACTCACATACTGTCTCCTTCCTTCCCCTTTAGAATGTTATAGAATCAGGTGAATACTATTTCATTTTCAAAGGGTGTTTGTATTAAATGCCAAGTAAAGAAAGAAAAATCATTGCAATTGCCATAGAGTAATATTATTTCATAATATCCATAAGTTAGTGTGTGCAATAATTTTGGATAGCACCAATTTTTAGAAAAATCTATGACTATGAATATAACAAATCGAAACTTCTAAGAATATCAGGAATTATTCAAAAGTAAATACAGAATCAATTATTTATGGAAATTTCAGTAAGTACTATTTGATGGTAAATTCAGAAAGTACTTGCAAATATTCGCATTACCTTAAAAAATATGCATATATTCATTGAAGATGAATAATTCTGTGCAAAACACAAACACACACACACATATATAAATAAAAAGAAAGATATTTTTATGATTATGCATTCTTTATTATAGATACAAATAAAAATATTGTGTTTATAATAAACAGTATTAACAACATTGTCCAAGAAATTATCATCGAAAATAGCCGTCCTCCGACAGGAATCGAACCTGTACGGACCCGCCCTTTAGCCTGGCGTGCTTTTACCGTTTCCGCCACAGAGGAGCGCTCGGTTAGTAAGCTTGATTTTACTGTTTTTAAACTACAATTCTCCATGATTTTCTCACGTACATTCATGTGTGCTCAATGCGTATCCAAATGTAAACAAATTACGTTACACATTATTTTAAGACATTTTTATGTTTATACACACACACATACGCACACACACACACGCATGAACACACACACGCATGCACACACACACACGCATATATATATATATATATATAGATATATATACACCTAGTTTCAGCTAAACGGATCGTCAGGGAAGGCCGGCTAAAGAGGCAAAGAGAAACGCATGCGTTTCTCTTTGCCTCTTTAGGCGGCCTTCCCTGACGATCCGTTTAGCTGAAACCTTGGTAGGTTTGTCTGGCTCACTAGGTGTATCTAGGTCTGCTCTACGGTTGTATTGTTCTCTTTTGTTAGGTGTTTACTCGTATCGGGGTTTTTTCTTTGGGCTCCAAACCTGCATCTGTGCGATTTTTTTCGACAGAATTTCATGTTTGTAGCTCTTTCTTTTTTTAAAACCTTTTTTCCCTCGAGATTGATTTGATTATTGACAAATCAAAAATTCAAGGGTTTTTCGAAACGAGTATAGTTATCTATCTATCTATCTATATATATATATATATATATATATATATATATATATATATAGATAGATAGATAGATAGATAGATAGATGTAGGGTGCGATGGATAAATTGTTACGTAAAAATGAAAATAACACTGACATCTTATTTTAACAGATATATTTGCTAAAATTATGTAAAAATATGTTAATGCTAACGCTAAATGTTGTAAATGTGTTATCAAAACAACAGTTGAAACCGGAAATGATTTAACAACAAGTGTATTACTTTTTGGTACAAGGAAACATAATGTAGAATAGAAAATAGGCGTGAAGGGCTGTTTGCAGCAAAGGCTAACTCTCTTACTACTCCTCCTGCTACTCCTCTTGATGTCGGATTATTCTTTTGGCCTAGTCGAAACTTGTAAGGAAATATTCCCCCTCACCAAATATATTAATACTAAAGAATAAATTTATTGAATAAGATCGCCGTTGGCTTCAACTACGTCCTCCAGACGACTTCGGAATCTACTGCAACTCTTCTGGGCGGTCTCCTTGTTTAAGTTTGTGAATACTGCCATAATCCTTGCTTTCAGATCATCTTTGATGGTACAAGGAGTTTTGTTGTTCTCTTGCTCAACTGCGTCCCAAACATAATAAATGACTGAGCTCTGCTTGTGTGGCATGGTGCAGAGTCCTGTTGCCAGATATAGGATCTTCCTGCAGCCATCCTCTTGGTCCTGGGTAGCACTACCTTCTTGAGGCAATTGATGTAGGCCTCCCTATTGAGTCTGATGCTCAGTGGAAAGATGAATAGAAGCATAACGTCGCCATCACTAGTGATCATTCGAAACAAAAACATAATCACCATTAGGCTCATCCAACTCTTTCCAAATCCTCTGCACTGTCCTCAATTTGACACATTCTTTTCAAAATTTCTGGCGGAGTGAATTTCGTCATGGTGTTTTTATCCTCACAGACGGTGTCCAACTGACCATGCTATATCAAAAACAAACAACGCACAATTTACCCATATATATATATATATATATATATATATATATATATATATATATATATATATATATATATGTATATATATATATGTATATATATATATATATGTATATATATATGTATATATATATATGTATATATATATGTATATATATATATGTATATATATATATATATATATATATATATGTATATATATATATGTATATATATACATATACATATATATACATATAATATATACATATACATATATATACATATATATATACATATATATATACATATATATATATATATATACATATATATATACATATATATATACATATATATATACGTATATATATATATGTATGTATATATATGCATATATATATGTATATATATACATATATATATATACATATATATACATATACATATATATACATATAATATATACATATACATATATATACATATATACATATATATACATATATATACATATATATATATATATATACATATATATACATATATATATATACACATATATATACATATATATAAACATATATATATATATATATATATATATATATATATATATATATATATATATACAGAACATCACTGACGACGCCCTCTAGCGTTAAAAGAGCGTATATTCAAAGCAGTTTTTCCTGTCAAGACAGTGACGTCCGGGAAAGGCCGGATGACTACTAGTAATAGACTAGATGACAAATTGGAAAGTCAATTGACGGTGAGGAGAGACCACAATTTAAAGCATTCCTGGGCTAGCTACCCGGTATGCAGATCAAAATTTGGCTACAGACACAAATAAGAATAAATACCCCCAAGGGATCCCGAGAGGGGGGGAGAATGAGATCCCTAGTAGGACGGATCAACCGGAGACGAACCAAGTATTTAACCCACGGACAATGATTATGACTTGCCCATGCGGGAAAAAATGCAAGAATGTACACGGCCTAAAAATCCATCAAGCCAAAATGAAATGCCAATTGGAAACTAGCCAGCTGCAGCGCACAGGTAATTCTCCTGATGAGACGCAGGAAATGCAGGGCCGGGAAGCTCACCACAGAGCCCAGTTCTTCCTAGCAGAGGCACAAGTATCTCCAGAATTACCATCTGAGTCATTTCGAAAAAAGATCAAATGGCCTGTGGCCGTAGACAAAAAAGCTTGGCACGACTTCGATTTAGATATTAGCGAAATTCTAAAGACAATTTCAAAAGGCTCGGTGGATACCCGTTTAAGTACTATGTCGAAAATCATAGTTAGCTACGCTTCAGAGCGTTTCGGATACGAGGAAAGGAAGACGAAAGAAAAAACTTCAGAAAATCGAAGGGAAAGTAAAATCAAACAATGTAGAGCAGAATTAAGAGCTATCCGAAAGCAATATAAAAAGGCAAAACCGGAAGAAAAGGGACCTCTGCAAGAACTACGTGACATAATCCGTTCCAAGATGAAATCTCTACGGAGAGCAGAATGGCACAGGAATAGAAGGAAGGAAAGGGCGCGCAAACGTTTAGCCTTCGTCTCTAATCCATACGGCTTCACTAAGAAATTATTAGGTGATAAACGAAATGGAAGGTTAACATCTACCCCTGAGGAAATAAACAACTTCCTTAAAATGACTTTGAGTGACCCATATAAACATATACAGCTAGGAGAAAACTCCTCTCTAATCACGCCTAATTTGCCGTCATACCCGTTTGACTCAAAAGAGCCTACTTTGAAAGAAGTTCAAGTAATATTAAAAACAGCCAGATCGGGATCAGCCCCTGGACCTAACGGAGTCCCTTACTTAGTTTATAAACGTTGACCATTGCTGCTCCGTATGTTATGGAGGTTGTTAAAAATTGTTTGGAGAAAAGGAAGGATAGCTGTACAATGGAGGTGTTCAGAAGGAATATGGATCCCTAAAGAGGAGGGAGCAAGTACAGTAAATCAATTTAGGTACATCTCCCTTTTGAACGCCGAAGGAAAAATATCCATCATGAATCGACGTTTAACAGATTTCCTCTTAAAGAATAAGTATATCAACACCTCCGTTCAAAAAGGAGGCGTTCCAGGCATGCCGGGGTGCATAGAACATACCGGTGTCATCACGCAGCTGTTAAAAGACGTGAGAGCAAATAAAGGCGAAATGGCTTTTCTGTGGCTGGATCTTAAGAATGCCTATGGTTCTATCCCACACAAATTGGTAGAAGAATCGTTAAACCGCCACCACGTTCCTCCCCAAATTATAGAAACCATAGTAGATTATTATAACAATTTTAAAATGAGAACGGCAACATGAAATACAACATCTGCCTGGCATACATTGGAAAAAGGAATAATAACAGGCTGCACCATATCAGCTACACTCTTTTCCTTGGCCATAAATATGTTAATAAAAGCGGCAGAAACAGAATGCAGGGGCCCGTTAACAAGATCTGGTCAACGTCAACCGCCAATAAGGTCATACATGGACGATATGACTATAACATCCTCGTCTGTGATTGGTGCGAGGTGGTTATTAAAAGGTTTGGAGGGACTCATTTTATGGGGAAGAATGAGTTTCAACGTCGCCAAATGGAGGTCATTAGTGGTAAAAAAAGAGAAAACTTCAGAGAGGGATCGCTTTAAATTGTCTGGCGAGTACATCCCGACTATAAAGCAAAACCCGATCAAGAACCTGGGTAAGCGCTTTGATAATACCCTCAAGGACTCTGTTGCAATCCAGGAAACAAAGGATAACCTAAAAGCCTGGCTGGATAAAGTAGACAAGTCTGGCTTACCCGGACGATACAAGGCTTGGATTTACCAACATGTCATTCTGCCCAAAATATTGTGGCCACTGTCCATCTATGAGTTTACTACCTCTACCGTAGAACATAAACTCCCGTTTACGGAAATGGCTAGGGCTACCAAAGTGTCTAAGTAGCGCCGCCCTTTACGGAAATTCCAACGTTCTTCGACTACCCTTTAAAAGCCTCGTAGAAGAATATAAAGTTGCTAAGGTGCGAACATTAATACAATACAAGTTCTCCAAGGACCCAAAAGTGGCAGGAGCAGATATCGAGGTTTACACCGGGAGAAAATGGAAGGCCGTAAAGGAGTTGGAGGTGGCAGAAGAGCGTCTTCGCGAAAAAGTGGTGTTGGGCACTGTCGCCACGGGTCGGGCAGGGCTGGGTTTCTTTCCGACCGTTAGAATTGACAAAGCCGTAGGTAAGGAAAAGAATAATCTCTTACTGGACGAAATTCGGACAGGGGAAGAGGAATTGAGAGTAGCTATGATGATTGGGTTCAAACAACAAGGTTCATGGACAAAGTGGGAGACGATGATACCTCGGCAAGTTGGATGGTCAGATCTATGGCGTAATGAATTGGGCATAAACTTTTTGATCCGATCTGTTTATGACCTCCTACCAAGCCCCGTTAACCTACAATTATGGACCAGAACAGAATCGCCTTTATGCCCCTTATGCGATCAAATTGGTTCTTTAAAACACATACTTAGCAACTGCAAATCAGCTCCAGCAGGTGGTAGGTACAGATGGCGCCATGACCAAATATTAAAAGAAATTGCGGAGGTCGTTAGCACAGCCATCCATAAAAACAAACCGAATTCAAACATGAATTTTATAAATTTT
Source organism: Acanthosepion lycidas (assembly GCA_963932145.1). Taxonomy (NCBI): domain Eukaryota; kingdom Metazoa; phylum Mollusca; class Cephalopoda; order Sepiida; family Sepiidae; genus Acanthosepion; species Acanthosepion lycidas. The sequence goes on along the minus strand of OZ010579.1, from coordinate 3,568,961 downwards.
ATTAAAGCTGGAGCGAAACCGAACCTAAAGAAAATCACCGCACCAAACTGTTTATCATGTGCAACAGACTGGGAACTCAGAGTCGATTTAGGTAAAAGGCTAGTCTTCCCCGAGCACATTTTCAAAACACGATTGCGTCCAGACCTAGTCCTTTTTTCGAATAAACTAAAGAAGGTCATTATGTGGGAGCTAACAGTCTGCTATGAGGATAACGCTGAAGAAGCCAATGAAAGAAAAAAACTGAAATACGATGAACTATTGGAAAGTTGTAGAAATAATGGATGGAAGGCATGCTGCAAACCAATCGAAGTAGGCACAAGGGGTTTTGTGGCAAGATCATTAGTCAGCGCCTTAACAGACATTGGGATTGTGGGATCAAAAAAACGAAAAGCCATTCTAACCATCACCGAAACAGCAGAAAGAACTGCCAAATGGCTATGGCTAAAACGGTCAAGTGTATGGTCAAGCAAACTGGGGAAATCCTAAATTTAATGTAAAAAGAGGGTTTTTTTTTTTTTTTATACATCATTGTATATTAAATGTAAATAGTGTAAAATTATGTCATAACTTTTAAAATCGCCGTAACCGCTTTGAGGATGGATACTTATAATCGAAAACAGTCGTTTCTTTTATGGTATTTTTACTTTATTTTTATTTTAATTTATTTTATTTTATTTATTTATTTATTTATTTTTTGGTTCGTTAAAAGCCACTGTAAATAATACATACGAACCTTCAAAGGAAAAGAAGAAGGAAAGCGTCTTCGTTTCATGCTATTTCTCTTTATACATATTTTTCTCTTACTTCTCCTTTATTATTTATTTTCACTATTTGCATAATCATTATTCCCCCGTTACCCCAGTATCTAGGTTCTGTTTTTGTTTTTTCTTTTATTTTCGGTAGCCTTTGTGCGCCATCTTTATTTTTTAATCTTACCCGTCTGTTTATTATTTTCTTTTTGATCTAGTTTGTTTTTCATTGTTCCCAGTTTATTTATTTATTTTTTGTCTTTGCATTTTTTATTTTACTGGTACATCCAGGCTTTTTCTTTATTTGTTTAATTTCTTTATTTTTTTTTTCTCCCAAACTCCTTTCCCCAAAATTTGGACCCGCAGGTGGAAGTCTCCACTTTTAATCCACCATGGCCGACGAAGCCAGTCGGTCTAATGTAAAGAAAGACCTTTTCGGTTCTGCGGTTAAAGCAGACCCGCCGGATAAAAATCCCAAAAAGCAGGCTAATGCTAGCCCAATTTTGAAAAAAGGTGCTAGTGTCTCCAAAAAAGGAGATACTAGCAAAAATGTAGAAGTGCCAAAGGAGGCACAAATTAAGACCGCCGAGGAATTGCCCTCATGTTGGAAGTCCCCCCCCCCAAGTTGTATCTTGAACATGGCGGATTTCTTGGATAAGGCGAAGGGGTACGCCCATCTTGTTAATAAAGATGGGTTCGTCGATATTGTCCAGGAAATAGATGTGTTCGCAAAGAGGATGGTGACCGTTTTTGTGGTGGATAAGAAAACTAGAAAGATTTGTCTCTCCACAAAAGACACAGTGATTAAATCACTTTTGTCCCTGGGGATAAAACCCCAAAGAGTAATTAAGGGTACCGGGTTCTTCATGTGGGACATTCTGCTACCCACCCCAGAAGATTGCCTGGCCATGGCAAAGAAGGAATTAATAACGAAAGATTTTATCATCAGAACGGAATATGAAGGCCGCAGGCGGACCAGGGTGGCCGTCTTCGAGGTTCCTCCTCAAATTTCGGGAGAGCTCCTGGCTGCATTTTTTATGCAGTTTGGCCAAATTTTAGGGGCTCTCTCCGACAATTTGAACGGGGGGGTGAACTTTTGATATTATGCTCGACCAGAAGGCCTTCAAGTCCGTCCCCAACTGTTTGGAGTATGGCGACCGGAAAATGCCGGTCATAGTGACCGGTAGAAGACCAACTTGCTGGAGGTGTGGAGAGACTGGTCACCTTTCCTCCTCCTGCCCAGGAAAGAAGGCCCCTGGAGTTCCGGTCTCAGGCGACCAAAATCCCCCCTTGGCCGAGAATTTAAAATCCGCGGCGCCTGTAATGGGCCTAGCTGCGAGGCGGACCGGTGAGGAAAATCCCCCGGTTGGGCCCAGACCCACATTACCCCCGAGACCAACGCCTGCCACAAGTGTGGTTAAGGAGAAGGAGGAGGGGGAATGGCGCCTCGTAGTTAGGAGCAAGGGGAAGACCCAAACAGCGGTTCCTCAGTCCCAACATGACACCGGGGACAAAGTCACCTACAGCCCCATTCCCTCTACCAGCTCTGAGGGCGACGCCCGGCGTCTTATGCAAATACCGCAACAAAAGCCCAGAAACTTAACGAGTTGGGAAAAGATTTTGGACCTCAAAAAACTGAAAGAAAAGCTGGAGACAAAGCGGGGCAAAAGTCAAAAATCGCTGGGGGCACCGGGCCCCCTATCCTCTGCCCCGTCTTCCCCTTCTTCATCTAAAAAGACTTTCATAAAACCACCTCCGCCAAAATCTGCATCAAACTCACCAGCAAAATCTCGTCATTCTTCTAAACCTTCGCCGGTGAGGACGCCTACCGGGTGGCCACCATCTACTACCCCCAATGTCACACCCATGTCAACACCCATACATTCACCTAAAAAAAAAAGGTTAAGAAGTCCAGATGCACAATCCATTACCGACAAGAAAAAGAAAAAAATCAAACCACCATATCTCCCAGGGGAAGACGTCTGCCGCGTATCCCGGGACCAAGCAGAAAGGGTTTTTGGCCAAACACGTAACCCAAAAGATCTGAAGATTCTTTGGAATTTTAAAAAGGTAAATGGCCTAGACGTGGAGAATCCGAATAATTTCCCTTCGGCCTCAAGAATCCTGACTGTTATTAGATCTGGCCCGGGTACGCGGGAGATTTGGGGCATGATAGAGGAGGCCCAGTCGTCACTCAAAATGGTGCCCCCAGCTGCCTACTTACTCGACTCGGATGTGAATGAAGCAGAGCAAAATCTTAAAGGGAGGGTCCCAGTTTTCGTTCACCCATCCCTTTATAGAGCCCTCAAACTTACTTACCCCTCGGACATCGGCGGCTTGTCTCAAGATGATACCGTCGAAAATGAGATGGCGTCTGGATCTATGGGACGAGCTGTCGGTGTCCTCACCCCAGCCATGTTCTATCCTAAAGGACAACCCTAATCGGCTTCACAATGGCACTCTGGTTAGCTAGTTTAAATGTCCGGGGCCTGAGGTCTGAGTCTCGCAGGGCGAGGCTCTCTCGTGACCTTCAGCGCCTCGGGGTGAATGTATGTTGTATACAAGAGACCCGTTTTTCTTCTCATGATCGTGGGGACATACTGTCTAGGGGGTTCGCCCTTTATTCAGCATGTTTTGATGGTCGTTCGAGGGGTGTCTCTTGGCTAGTGAGCAGGTCTTTGAAGGCTGCTTGTACCCTTGTCTTCGCGGATCCGGCGGGCAGACTTTGCGTTCTGGATGTTACCATAAAGGATAAGGTTCTACGTCTCATTGGGGTTTATGCGCCCAATAACCATTCCGAGCGGCCTGCCTTGTTTCGGCAGATCGCGCCGTTCTTGACGACGTCTCGTCGGGTAGTTTTAGCGGGGGATTGGAATGCCGTCCTTGACCCCGATATAGATCGTATAGGGCATAAACAAGGTACTAACAACCCGGATGTGAAAAAGTTTCGGGTCTTTATCGATGAGTTTGATCTTGTCGATAAGTTCCGGAATTAGCACCCTCGGGAGGTAGCATGGACTTGGACAACTAGTGGCAACTCGACTCCTGGGACGCTTGCGAGCTACCTGGACCGAGTCTTAGTTAGGAGAGTCGATGTAGGGCTCTTAGGGTGTCCAAGTTTCCATTATATAGTTTATACGGATCATAGGGTTGTCCGGGTCCGTGTAAACTTAGATAAGCCTAAGGTTAGATTGGCTGGTTACTGGAAATTGAACTGTTCACTTTTTGGTGATCAGGTTTTCCGGGACCAGCTGTTACTAACGATACAAAGGGAATTGACGGAAGCGGTTGTGGGAAATGCATGGTGGGGCAATTTAAAATCTAAAATTCGAACGTTTGCTGCCGATTTTAGTCGTCGACTCAATCTAGATAGATTAGCGGCGCAAACTGCTTTAGAAGATAAAGTCGATCGGGCTGTGAAATCCCGTGTTAGTGGGGACATAGCTTTAGCTAAGGCAAAGTTGTCCTTGCTTATCAAGAAGGATCAAGCTCTGGTAGTTAGGGCTAGGTTAAAAAGAATGTCTTCTAAGGCAACGAATATGGCCGCTGAACTGCGTGCAGAGGAAAATCGAAACGCGTCTAAGCGACATATAGCATGCGTCACGTTGCCGGATAAGCGGACCGTGACTACAAACGCGGGCATATGTGAGGTGTTTCGGGACTACTTTCAGGATCTTTTCACTAGGGAGCCCGGTCTGAGCTCTGCTCAGTTCGACGCCTATTTAGCTGACTTTCCCTGCCTCTCGGCAGCTGAAGCGGCTAGGTGCGAGGGTCCCAGATCTGGGAAGCGCTGAAGCAGGTTGGCCTGGATAAGTCTCCGGGATTAGATGGTCTTCCCTACGAAGTTTACTTGAGGATGTCGCACGTTTTTGTTCCTTTGCTGGAACTGATTTACAACCACTGGATGAAGCAGGGGTCTTTACCTCAACGCTTCACCAGGGGTGTGATCAAGTTGCTGCGTAAGGACAAGGACGGTGGGGATGGGTTAGGGAACTTTCGCCCTTTAACGATGTTAAACACTGACTTAAAGATTTTGGCGAAGATCTTAGCCAACCGTTTGCAGCTTGTCCTGTCTAGTCTGATTGGCCCTGAACAGACTTGTGCTGTGAAGGGTAGGACTATTCAGGATAACCTTCATATGGTACGCTTGATCTTAGAACAAGTCGACAGTGAAGCCGCGCTGATCAATTTAGATCAGTCCAAGGCCTTCGATAGGGTTGACCATCGATTTCTGGACGCTGTCCTTTCGGCGGCCGGTTTCAGAGCCGACTTTCGCTCCTGGATCCGACTTTTGTATGCGACCCCCGGTGCGCTGGTGGAAGTGAATGGGGTAAGATCGAAGCCTTTCGTATTGTCTCGCTCCATTCGTCAAGGTTGTCCGCTCTCGCCTCTGCTTTACGTTCTTGCGTTGGAACAATTCCTTCGCAAGTTAAAGGCGAATCCGGTCCTGCGCGGAATTTCCCTGCCTGGAGCTTTCACCTCAGCCAGGTATTCCGCCTATGCTGACGACGTTTCGGTTCTTGTGTCGAGCAGAGCCGAGATTGACGAAGTCAGAAAAGAGATCAGTGGGTATGAGATGGTGACAGGGGCCAAGATCAACCGCGATAAGTCTGTGGGCTTGCGGTTGGGTGCGTGGAAGGGAGTTTCTCTTCCCGGACCTTTTCTCTGGACGGATGGGCCGATCAAGATACTCGGCGTCTGGTTCGGTCCTGATCTCCAGTTGAAAATGAATTGGTCGGAGGTGCAAGGGAAGGCCGAGATCGCGGTTAATCTGTGGTCTCGGAGGAGAATTTCCCTGAAGGGAAGGGCGGAGGTATGTGTTTCACGATCCTCCTTTACCGACTCTCTGTGCTTCCACTCCCGTATGCCAGACTAATGTCTTTAGTCCGGACCTTGTTCTCTTTCTTGTGGAGAG
>OZ010579.1:3498297-3558297 GCA_963932145.1 Acanthosepion lycidas | reverse complement strand
CTATCTTTCAGTTTTCACATTGAGGAATTGTACCGTAAATTGCGACCACGTGCGAAACGAAAATAAAGCATTCTTCCTCAGTCATCCTCTTGTTCCTCATTTTTGGACCCCTGCTACCATTACATATATATTTCTATTTTTCCGGTTTAGATCATGCATATTTTATTGAGATAAATTATTAATTAGATATCAGACATAAGTAATTTAAATACGTAAAAAATTAATTAAATATTGACAACAACCATCAACCATTATGGCAACCAGTTTCATCTTTTGATGTCAATCCCAAGAATAAGAATACATCTGTCTGCAAGTTATGTCAAGCCATCATATCAAGGGGTGGCAAATCAGTAAAAACTTTTACAACGTCTAATATGTTAAACCAACTTAGAAAAGTTCATCCAGAAGAAGCAAAAATTGCAGATAAGAAAAGGAAACACAATGAATGTTCAGGGGCAGACATTCCAGGAACAAGTGGCAGCAACTACGGGGCTCCAGTGAAACACCAAACTACTATAGAATCAATATTGGCCAAGAAGAAAATTTGGGATATGAATGACCACAGGTCACAAGAGATCCATTATCTGATAGGAGAAATGATTGCTGTTGATATTCAACCATATTCTGTAACATCTGACATTGGATTTAATAGGCTCATTGCAAAACACTGTCCAAATTACAGTATTCCATCAGAAAAGTATTTCACTGAAAAAATAATTTCAGATATATTTAAAAAATAAAAACAAAAATTCAATCATCTCTTGATGAAATTAGCAGCATTTCTTTGACTACAGACATTTGGACAGCTACTACAAATAATGCTCCCTTTCTGAGTTTGACAGGTCATTGGCTTTCAAATGACTTTGAACAGTGCAGAGCTGTGCTTAGAGTTGTTCCATTCCCTGGTACACACACAGGTGCAAGAATAAGTGAGGAATTGCACAATGTTCTGGATGAGTATAAAATCTTCAATAAAGTTTTCTTAGTCTTGCGGGATTCATGAGCAAATATGGTTGCTGGTGTCAGGGAATGTGGTTTAGAGTCACTATCATGCTTCATACATACATTGCAACTCTCAATAAATGACTCATTATTTTCCCAACAGGCTGTGAAGACAATCATTACAACTAACAGAAATATAGTCTCTCACTTTAATCGCTCTCCATTAGCAATTAGCAAATTAACTGAAATACAGGATCAGCTTAATTTGGAAAAACATAAACTCATTCAAGATGTGACCACACGATGGAATTCAACATATTATATGCTGAAAAGAACTTTAGAACAATGAAAAGCTCTTGTAATGTATGCTGTTGATAATAAGATTCCTACCTTAACAACTAACCAATGGGGAGTTGTTCAAAAAATTGTCCAGTTACTGAGTCCATTTGAAGAAATCACCAAAGAAGCAAGTAACAGAATTCAACCATATCAATGATAATACCTACAATTTTAGCTCTGAGGTTATTTCTGTCAAAAGCTGTCCAATCTAATTCTTATATTTCTGACTTTAGTGGAATCATTCTTACCACTGTTGAACAATTCAGTGAATCAATGGAAAGAAGATTTCATCCTAGATCCAAGATTCAAATTTAAATTTAAAAAAATGACATAGAAAACACCATTAAGAATTGGATTCTACATCTACTTTCTACTGATGATAATGAAGCAGAATCAGGATACACTTCTTCAAGCTCTGCTGAGGGTCAAGAAGATCAAAGTGAAAGTAAAACTGTATCTCTTTCAAGCCTGTTTGATGAATTAGCTTCAAATAAGCCGACAGTAACAAATTCAAACTTAGAGCAGGTAGAGGCTGAGTTAAACCTGGAGACTGCAACTGCAACTGCAAGTATAACAGAAATACAAGAAGTCCAATCTAAACTCAGAAGGAGTAAATCCCTTATTCATAAGTGCAGAAAAAGAACTAGACCAACATATAGCTTTACCACTACTCGCAAGAGGTGATGATCCATTTCAGTGGTGGAAAAAGACACAGGAGACCTTACCACTGCTGAGTAAACTGGCTTCAAAATATTTAAGTGCACCACCTTCATCCGGCTCTTTAATACAGGTGGTAATGTGTATGAAGCTACGAGGGACAGGCTGTGTCCTGAGAATGGAGAAACTCTAATGTTTCTACATTACAACTTAAGAGTATTCAACTTTAAATACTGATGAGACTATGAGAGCAGCAAGAATAGAAGAGGAAGTAGAGCAACAGCAGGGGCAGAGCAGAGGTAACCACCACAGCATGCTCCAATGGAAGCAGAACTTCAGCTTATAGTTATTCACTTAAGAAATGGAATTTGTAGTTTGTAATTTCTTTTTTTCTTATCTAGTTGTTTAATTATATTCATTTAAGAATTGAAAATTGTATTTTGTAATTTCATTTAATAAAGCCAAAAAAAAGGCAAAAAGCCATAATAGCAGCCAGACACTTAACAAATGTCAAGTTAAATTGGCAGTTACTGTGTTAATGTGTCAAAGCTATCTGATGAGTCACTTGGCATTGATTAAATGGTTTAAATTTAATAGGAAAGAGAAAAGAAATTAATCGGCCGATTAATCGGCGGATTACCTATTAATCGGCAAAGTTGCCGATTACCGATTACCTGCCGATTAATCTGTGCACCCCTATGTATTGCTGGTAATAGTTTTTCCTCAGAAAATTTATTGCTGGTACTAAAACCTATTGTTACATTTTCATAGTGTTTTGACACCAGTTTAGGGATTAAATATTAATATAGTTCGGACCCTAACAGATGCTACCACCCCGAGTCAGGGTGGACCTGGGAAAACCAGCACTTAAAAGGTGGTTCCACGCTTCTCAAAACCTTTTGATCAGAGGCCTTGCTGTTGGACGTAGTTTATCGTCTTACCTATGACGCGGATATAGTTCATCGTCATACCATAAATTTTGATATAATTTATTTATTCATATTTATTCCAGTTAGAAATTCCCCAATATACCGCAATTGATGGACACCTCGAGGCGGTGTAATGGTTAGCAAGCTTGTCTTGCTACAACAATTACGACTATGTAATGAGTTCGATTCTCACTGGACGCCCCATGCTGTCGGCCTTGTGCCGCATCTAAGCTACGCTTGGAAAACCACTATTGGCACCTCGGCGTGATGTAAAATGGTTAGCAAGCTTGTCTCGCTAAAACAGTTCCAACTGAATATTGAGTTCGATCCTCACTGGGGTGCCCAATACTTTTGGCCTTGTGCCACATCTAATCTACGCTTAGAAAATCAATATACAGCAGTTGATGACATATATAAAAGCTTTGTTCCCCAGACCTGTTCCCAGATGTCGTAGTATACAGCTACTACTTGTATCAATCCTAGCTCTCTAATTCAGTAATCTGAATGCAAAGAAGTTGGGATTTTACAAGTAAGGTTCCAAACATTTAGATCTTGATGTGATTCCCTTTACAATGATTTCAGATTATTTTGTTTGGCCGCCTCATTGCATTAAATAGCTCATGTAAATTGTTTTTACTTACTACCCCAAATGTTATTTTGTGGAAAGTCATGTTTGCGTAGATGCAGAGATTTTTTTAAAAGAATATGAATGTGCATTCGAGAGACTTGAAGTAAAAATGCCCCCGGGCAGCATTCGAACCTTGAACCCTGTCGGAGAGCACATTTTTTGTATTAAGTCTCTTGAACGCACAGACCAACGGATGTAATTCATACAAAACAATTGGAGATGTAATTAGCAAGAAAAATAAATCCAACGCCAATTCAGATGCAGATACTTATCAAATAAATTTCTTACAATCGACAAGACGTCTAAAAAATCTAAAAGTCCGAATATCTGAACATAAAAGAGATTGACGTTTAGACAATATTTAAACTCGCTCATAATGCACGGGACAAAAACGACTATAACTTTGAGTTTAAAAATGCCACCCTAATTAAAAACGAACATAATTTTCTACGTCAACGGTACTTCGAGGGATTACTAATAAATATATTACCAACTAGAAACACACGTCAAGAACATTATATTGCATCACCAACCTTTCTTGAATCATCATAGAAAAAAACGGTATTTACGTAAAAACGTTTCTAAATCAACATGCGAAAAACCAACAACCATAATGTATACTATATATATATATATATATATATATATATATATATATATATATATATATATATACAAACACACTGACGAATATACTTTATATTCATTATATTCATACTGTAACACCCCCCCCAAAAAAAAAAAAAAACAGGTCGTCTACTCAAAAATGTGTATCCACAAAATATCTTTTAGAGTGCTAGGAAACAACGTCGAATAAGAAAAATGTATTGAGTCATTAGAAAATATATTGTTTGTACTTTCCATGATTTCATTATTGCCTTGGTAATGACATTGCAGAAAGACCAAAAGAAATGGAAATAATTGACGATAAAAATTAGAATGAAAAATCGAAGAATCATGCTGATTTTGAAACAGGTTGCGCTACAGGAAATTCTTGATCGTATCACAAAATGTCTTCTAGAAGGACTCTTCTTAGCATGGAACATTCAAGTTTTGGGCTGTCGATTGTCGTTGTCATCGAAGATCCATTGAAGACAAACAAAAATCAGAAAAGCATGTGAAAGCAACTATTGTCGAAAAATAAAACAAACACAAAATAAAAGTGTTCTTTTCTTGTTTTTATTTCAGCACGTTGGCCCCAGAAATTTTTGGAACAACCTTAGGATGCAGCAACAAACGTGATATTTTTACCTACATTTCTTATCAGCATTTAAAGCGTGTTTATTTACCATTGAGCGTTTGATTTCTATCTTTGATTTTTTCCTATTAAATAGTATCTATTGAAATATCATTGCATTTGATAAGGATTATAAAATCGAATCAATATAGACTTTAATTTTCAGATTCGGTTTATAATCATTTAAAGATATCATTTTTAAAGGAGGAAGCCAGCTTATATTTTTATTTGATTTCTTTTTGGTTTGATCCGATCAACCTCCTGGAAAGTACGGCGAATCTCGTCAATATTATTTGGTGAATCATAAATAAAAGAGAATTCCGTGAATAAAAAACGAATATTAGGATTGATTAAATGGGATGAAAATGATTTAAAGAACAAGATCAATATTGAATCAATAATCGTAGACAACAGGTGTAAATTGTTTGTACAGGTGCTTGTGAAAAGCGACAAAATTAATGAATAAAATAAAATTCGCGAAACATGAGCGCAAATTCAGTTTTATTTGGAAGTTTGTTGAAAAATGTTAAAAGATTAATTAATTAAATTAATATTTTTTTCAATTAATATTAGACCGAATAAACACATCCAAATTGCAGTAACTTAAAAAAAATGTTTTTTCCCAAAGGAGACGAACAGAAGAATAAATAATTTTGTGGAAGGAATGAGTTAAAAAAAAAAAAAACTGCATTTAAAGAAGGATGTAAAAATAAGAAATGATACACGGAAGGGAAAGAGAAAGAAAAGAATGATGGGAGAAGGGGAGGAAAGCGAAAGAAGAGAACAGAATGAAAGAAAGGGGATACGTAGGGAGAAAAGAGAATGAAAGAAAGAAAAACGGCATAAAGAAGGGAAGAAGGAATGTATTGTAAAGAAGAAGAAGAAGAAGAAGAAGAAGAAGGGATTTGAGGGGAAGAAAAAAGATGAAAGGGAGGACGTAGTGAGAAAATAGAATGGAAAAAGAAAAAAAACACAAAGAATTGAAGAATACAGGTAATGTAAAGAAGAAGAAGAAGGGGGAGGAGGAGGAGAATAAAAAGGAGGACGAAGGGAGAAAAGAGAAGGAAAAAAAAGCTTAAAGAATGGATGAAGATCAGTATTGTATAGAAGAAGAAGAGAAGGAGGAGGAGGAAGAAGAAGAAAATAAGATAAGAAGGCCTGAAAAGCATGTAAAAATGAAAATGGAAAGGAAATAAGAAAGAGACAAAATTAAGAAAATTAATAAACTTAGAAGAAACGGAGATAGGACGAAAGCAAAGAAAAAAAGGAAAGAAGGAAAAAAATTTAATATTGAATGTGACAAATGATAGAAAAATTGTAATAAATAGTCCAGGTGGATTGATAAAATGGTGGCTGAAACCCATGTGAAAGACAACTCCGTAGTATCCGAGTTTAATTGACACTAAATGAAAGGAACAACTAAAGTAACCATTTAACACCAATTAAGACGAGATTATATGAGTAAATTATCATTATGACTTCGCGAACGAATATTCTGCAGGATTTTTATCGATTCTTACAGGCCTTCTCACACCGTTGCAGGAGACACACGGAGAATCCCTTTAGTTTACTCTAATGAACCTACACTTTAAATCATGGCTTTAAGTGTCATGGCCCAGCGAAATCTGTCAATGTTACCTGGTCGTAGGTCTTCTTTTGGAGTTACCTAATACGAGGCAGATATCCGAGCTGAGTGTAATAGCCTGGTATTATGAAATATATAGTTTATAATATTTAATATATTGCGATGATGCATATATGTCCAGTATGATAAATTTATATAACGTGTCACAATGACACGATAATCTCGATAGAGTTCGAAAACGTTTCCGTCTCCTTATAGGTGACTAATTATTTTCCAACATAAAACATCTTTCCCACAGACGAAACGTCGCAAACTTATCGCTACTCTATGGCCACTTACATGGAAAGAGCGTGTGCAAAAGTTTTCAGCTCTGGTTTTAAATGAATAGACGGTTTTCTACTGATTATTCAATCTCTAGATGTATAAAGAAAGTCAATTTGGCGCATACATAATAAATAGGAATATATGTAATCTCTTTACACTAAAGATCGCCGTGTATAGTGGAACTAATAAAAGATATAATAAAAATATCATAGCTACGGTATCAGAGTAAATATAATACAGTCATGAGTCTCTGATTGGTATTATGTGTTATATAGGAATAAACTCTCGCTGCCGACACTTGAGTTTGAATATAGATCGTCAGTGAGTAAACACAGGCGATCCCATTATTGAATTAAGTAGACCACGTGACCATAGAGGAAACGCATATATGGGAGGTAGTATATTGCATTTCTATTCTATCCTATATTACTATTCGGATCACCATTTCTATTCTATTCTCTTACTGTACGGACTGCTATACTCTACTATATTCCCTATATTATTCCTCTATTCGGATCACTATTCGGATTACTGTTCGAGCGAGTATTATCGAGCAAGTATTATTAGTGCGAGTGATATTCGAAGGCGTCTGACACCAGTATTGTTCAACGGCGTTACTATAATTGTATCTGCGATTACAAAGTCTCTACTATAACGAGCATTACGAAAGCGACAACGAGTATTCATTGACATTACAAAAGTGGCAACGAGTGTTCGTTGACTTCACAAAATTATGTATGGCAATGAATCGACATGAAAGAACAACGATCAAATATGTTTATATTGTTGTATCATGATCAAGATGCATCAAAAAAGATTTTTCAGATCATAATTTCGAGTTACGTCAGGAAATATATGAAAGCACAAGCAGAAAATGCCATAAAAAATAATTTGATACTCAATAAAAAAAAATTAAATGTGTAAATTTTGCGCAAAAATTAATTCACCAAAGAGTGCTAGCGATTAGCTTTAAGACGTTTGTTAAGAGAGCAAGTCAGGGCATTTTGCATAATTTACGTCTAAATAACATTTTTGCCGGTCTCTCTGTCCAATAAAAAAATGTGGGTTTTTTTAATTCTTTATTTAGTTTTTAAGCATATCAGCCCAAGCAAGGCGGGAGTGCTACTAGCATGAAAGGGGTTACAGAGAATGGGAGCAAGAGTAAAAATACGGGGATCAAGAGCAAAGCATCAGAAGATGTCGATTGACATTACATTTTAATATTTGAAAATGATAGCTATCAGAAAAGTAATTAAGAGAAAGGAAAATCTAGGGAAATGAAAAGAAAGAAAAAAGGCAAACTGACAGAAAGAAAGAAAGAATTACTTAAGAAAAAATGAAGAAAGCAGAAAAATGGAAAAAGAAAATGAAAGTTAAAGCGAAAAAAAAACAAAAAGGAAAAGTGGAAAGAAAAAAGAAAAAACATCGTTCAAAAAGAAAGAAAGAAAGAAAGAAAAAGACAGAAAAATGAAAAGAGATAAAAACAAAATAGACAAAATGAAAGAAAGACATAATGGAGATTGTATTAAAATGAAACTCCAGACGAAATACAAAAAAAAAAAAAGAAAAAAAAGAAAGAACATCGAAAATAAAATAAAAAAAACGAAAACGTAAAAAGGGAATCTGTCCAGTTCAATAAGACGAACCTGAAAAAGAAAAAAGAAGAAATGGTCAAGTGATGTTTAGATAATTATCAACGATGACACTCTTGGAAATGAAAGAAAAATGAAATTGAATCGATAGGTCAGAGGTCAATGAGAAAATTTAATTAGCGCGTAGAAGAGAAATAAAAAGAACAAAAACATTAAGTTGGTCTGACGTCACGACCTCAACAAACGACCACGCAAAACCTTGAAAAGGAATCTTTGTGTCTGGTACTGACATCTGAATAATATCATCAAATGACTTAAAAATGAATTTCAATTAAGTGAGATAATGTCTTTTCCCGGCAAATCGAACATACTCAATCAAAGTGAACAAAACAAAAAAAAAACAACAAAAAAAAAAAAAAAAAAATAACATTAACAACAAACAACCGCTTTGCAATGAAAACGTTTCGTGGGAAAAAATGCCGAGGACCTGAAAGGAGAGTGACACGTCGAAAAAATATTGACTTTAGATCCGTTTAGAAAGATATTCGCGCCCATAAAAAAAGTATTTTCTTTTTTTTTTTTACTACCCCTTTAGACAAATATTTTTGATGTGCACATTGAAAGAAGAAGAAGAAGAAGAAGAAGGATGAGGTGGAGGAAGAGGAGAAGAAAAAGAAAGGGAGGACGTGAGGAGAAAAGAGAAAAAACAGAAGAAAGAAAAACAGTATAAAGAAGGGAAAAAGACAGGTATTGTAGAGAAGAAGAAGAAGAAGAGAGGAGGAGAAGAAAAAGGAGATGAAAGGGAGGACGCAGGGGGAAAAGAGAATGAAAGAAAGAAAAAACACCACAAAGAAGAGAAGAAGACTGGTATTGTAAAGAAGAAGGGGAAGAAGAGAAGGAGGAGGAGGAGAAAGGAGTGAGAAGAAGAAGAAGAAGAAGAAGAAGAAGAAGAAGAAGAAGAAGAAAATAAGATAAGAAGGCCTGAAAAGCATGTAAAAACGAAAACAGGAAGGAAAAAGGAGATAAAATTAAGAAAATTAATGAAACTTAGAAGAAACAGAGATAAGACGAAAGTAAAGAAGAAAAGGAAAGAAGGAAAAATTTTAAAAACGAATGTGATAAATGATAGAAAAATTGGAAAAAGTAGTCCAGGTGGTATTATAAAATGGTGGCTGAAACCCGTGCGACGAAATCTCCATAGTGTCCGAGTTAAATGACACTAAATAAATGAAACAAATGAACCATAATAGACATTGAAAGACTAACATTTCTATTTATTATTTGGTCTGATATCCTCTCCGACACTTCAAACTGTCGTCTAATCTTGGCAAAGGGTTCGAGATTATCCATAAAAAAGGGTCTCACTGGTGGCAGGGTAAAATAATAGATAGTGACTCGGATTGATTAATCGGAGAGCCGAGTTCGAATTCCAGTTGAATCCATTACATTCACTTACGTGCTAATAACCTTTGGGAAAGGTATGAATCCTCTTCTTTTCCCCTTCAGCTATGAGTAAATAACATGACAGACTGGGTTCTATAGCCTTGGATGACAACTGGTATACAGCAGAAAGTAATAGCAACCTACTGCGGGAAAATTCTGCCTCGAAAGATACATGATTGTTCTAAGCGTGTATCATGCATGGCACAGTTTGCGGCTTGTCCTTATTCAAAATGTATTCGATTCTTACGTTCTCTAAAACCATTGATAATAGGATCAGAGCAAGTAGGAAGAGTACTTAAATCCCCTTAAAATATTCTTCGTATACAGAATCAATGGGTTGATGGTGAGCTGCTGCTACTGTCATCGCTGCCTCTCAACATGACCCATCCTCTCAACGACCGTTACTTGACTAACCACCTCGACTATTCAGCTTCGACATGATATCATCTCAACTTCGACACCACCTAGCTATAAAGCCTTCATCGTTTCCCACTCTGTCACCTCGGAAAACCCGACTCTATACAGCGGTCTAACTATCCAACTTCGACACCATTCATCTACAAGCCTTTATCTTCGCCGACTCTCACTTCGGCAAATATCAATCACGTCAATCCGATATCATCTCAGTAAACCACCACCGTCAACTCGGCATACCCAACTCGCTACAAGGCATCCCAGGAAGGCATGTTGGTTTGCATAAGATCAATATTTTTGGTTCTACCGAAAATCTGTAAAAAACTTCAGTACCATGAAATTGGAAAATCAAATTATATGCCTTATTAAAGTTAATCCAATTCAGACACATGTTTATTCATTCTCGCTTAAGCATAACACATATTCATCAATATCAAGTTCCTCTTTAATTGACAGAGATCTTTTCAGGCACCCATTTGACGAATCTGGAAATAGTTTGCTCGCGAAAGAGATGTTCATAGGTATTTTCAATAGTTTCCATATGTAGTTTCAGCCATGCAATAAAACAGTAATTTCCTAAGTGGGGACTCATGGCGTTCTCATTTCCAGATATTTAGAAACACGTATATTTGCAATACGCTGGTTAATCTCCTGTCGAATGCAGGTTGAAAAACTGCTGCAGTCAAAATTCCTGAATTCCGTCCCGACCGAGTGCTTTTAAATATGACATAGTTCTTATACAACCTTCAAAATCCTTCGTCGCGTTTATAATGTCTGTTTGATGCCACACGCGCTCTAAGTCTGCTTTACCATCTCATATCCAAGTAGATTCATCATTGCTATCAATGAGGACTCTCTAGAGCTCTGACGAACAATTTAGCACCTTAGGGGCCTGATGGAATAAAATCTATGTCAGGGGTCGGCAACCTACGGCACGCGTGCCACATGTTTATTAACTGTTAATCCGTGCAAGGCAGATTACATATTAATCCCTGCACGGTCTGTGGTTAAACTGCAAGTGTAGGACACCCAGTGAGGATCAAGGTAGCTACTACAGTTATTGATAGCAACATCTTGCTAACTTCTGATAATATTTGTCCCATGCATGAAGGGACATCATATTCAGTCTCGTCTGGTACAAACCTAGATATTTTGAGCACTGATGGATACATTATAAAAGTTGTAATCTGAAAAGATTCACCTAATAGCCAGTGCTACCAAGTGAGCCTTCAATATATTAATTACAATTTTTGAGTGCGAAATAAGGGCAAGGAGGAAAAACTGGGTTAGAGAGATTGTGTTGCGTCAATCTTCTAAAAGAAGAGGAACAGCATTTAAAACACAATTTACATTATTCGGATTATTGTCCTCATCTTTGTCGCCGTATTTATTACAACGTTTCGGCCGTTGTACACTCCGGTCTTCTTCAGGTGGTTGGAATGTCGAACTGAACCCTTTATTTCGCTCACTGGGGTAGACTATTCTAGTTCCACGTGCCATGTCTAATGGATGTCAGTTATCAGTTATCTCCTGTTAATTCCCCTCTCCAAGTTCTCCATCGCTTTAACCAGGTATCAAACTCACTCTCTTTGGATCCTGTCAATGGATCTAACTAAAGCCTTTATTCATGTGTCCTTGAGGACATCCGTGTGTGAATTTCTGGGTATTATAAACCTAATGTTTTCAGCAACATTTTTTACCAGTGCTCATACTGCATGTGATTTTTGTGACCGAGCATATGTTCTGATTCCTTAAGTTTACGAATTTTCCAATAGTGTTCTTTGTCTATGATCTCAACCTGATCACACCTGTGGAATCAGGTTGAGATATTGAGTACGCCATTACATCTTACATCTGGTCATATTTATAGGGCACCGAGTGAAGATCGAACTCACAACAATGGCTAAATGGTCCACGAGAAACGTTACGATGTGTGTTCTTTGCGGCGCTGAGCTGAATTTGAAAAGTCATATATGTGAGAAACCAATGAGGTCGAACTTGAGTTCTCTACTTTCCGATCTTCAAGACAGGCTGGATGAGTATTGCTCTACAGTAAGCGCTATATCCTATTTTTGAAAACCAATGAATGCAGTTGAATTTTTATATCAACTTTAGCAAATTGTTTTGAGTAATGACTACAAATTATCGGCTAAAATTTTTAAAAAGCAAAAGCGAACAAACAAAAACCAAAAAAAAAGTTAATTTCCTGTCTTGAAGTTAAACAACAGATTTCATGGTCAATAAGAAATGAGAGTTTGTTTCATAGAAGAAATTATCTGTGAATCTAATGAGAATTCAGTGAACTCAATAAGAACATTATGATCTCGCGAAACCCCGATGTAACAATCGATCAATCTCGTACACGATATAATTTCAGAAAATAATGAAGACACGGTCAGACAATGAAGATCCGACTAATTCTCATTAATTTCGCTCGCCGTATTTTTTTTTTTTATCTCAATTCGTTTTACAATGCAAAACGGAAAAGAAATTACAAAATGAACGCATATGTTTCATTGCCAACTTGAAATGAATCTGACAATGGTCAGGTCATGCGAGCAGCTGTAATATGGCGACATTGTTTCATTCTGTCAAGGTGAGACATTCTCACAGATCACTGACAAAAGTTTACTTTTTTTTTTACTTTCATATTTTTTCCTAGTAAAATAAATTGGATTCGGAAACCAGATTTGGTGGAAGAAGAGGAATGAATAGAAAATAAAAGCACGAGTTCGGCAAACAATATGCATCTTTACTGCAACGGAAATCTATCTATCTATCTATCTATCTATCTATCTATCTATCTATCTATCTATCTATCTATGCTAGTCCGTTCTTATCTAGCTACCTATCTTGCCACTTCCCTTTCACATCTATTTTCATTACTTACCTTTTGATTTTTATATTAATCTTTCCGATTCAGTCATTGTCTCCCTGTCTCTATATCTATCTATCTATCTATCTATCTATCTATCTATCTATCTATCTATCTATCTATCTATCCCAGTCAGTTCCTATCTAGCTAGCTATCTTGCCACTTCC
The DNA here is from genome assembly GCA_963932145.1 of Acanthosepion lycidas. Lineage (NCBI taxonomy): Eukaryota > Metazoa > Mollusca > Cephalopoda > Sepiida > Sepiidae > Acanthosepion > Acanthosepion lycidas. Next base: position 3,545,165 of record OZ010579.1, on the reverse strand, counting down.
CTTTGACATCGATTTTCATTCCTTACCTCCATATTTGCATATTAATCTAATATATATATATATATATATATATATATATATATATATATATATATATATATATATATATATTCTAGAACAAATGCATTTTACTCCGATATATACCCGAGGCTCCATTAATTTTCTTTTCCTTTCCATCATTTTGCCTATGAACTTCTTTTCAATACCTTTAAACCAAAAAAGATGCTTCCTCAAATAGAAAAACGGACCTTTTTCCTGCTGACATTTATTTTATTGTCCTCTATAAAATCTTCGACACATTTTGTCTACTATAGTTTCGCTTTTCTTATTGATCCGTATCGATCATACTAAATCTTTACTCACTATCATTTCCTCTGAGAGAGTACAGAGCATTTTCTTCTGTCTGACTTCTCGAACAAGCAACACGAAACGGTTGCTTTTGATTGGATGGTTGATATTTCTCTGAAAATTCCGTACAAGATTATCATCCGGTACGGAAATCTAGAAATGTCTTTTCTGTCTATATCTCATTTTTTTTATCTTTTACTTCTAGAATCTCGAGCAATTTAATAAGTACATAGAAATTTCACGAACATTGCTGCGTTATGACATTTATTTAATGAGTCACTTTGAAAATTGTATACAAACTAGTAAATATAAACTATATATATATATATGTATACACAAACGCACACACACACACACATATATATATATATATATATATAAATTGATGATTAGTAGGGATAATTGCAAGGAGGATATAAATCCAAAGAGTGCTCAATGTAAGAACAGATCAAATATAATAATGAATACAGAATTCTTAAAAATCCATCATGTCAGGTTATAAATTTATTTCATGAACCTCATGTCCATCTCTTCAGATGAGGTTTTCATTAATAAATGGAATTCAATTTATTCAAGGAAAAGGAAAAAAAGGATAAAAAAGAGAGAAAAGAGAAAAATGAAAGATTTTTAAGTTAAAAGGGAGAAAGAAAATAAAAGGAAAGAAAGACAAGAATTTTAATAAAAGGTTTTGGGAGGGAAAGAGAAAGAGAGATAGATATGGGAAGTGGAGAGCGAAAGAGAGTGTGAGAGAAGGAAAGAAAGGAAATAAGGAATTAAGCAGAATAGACAGGGTCACCCAGAAAAGACTTTTTCTTTTGAGACATGACAGGTTAAAAAAACAGCGTGGGCATGGCATATTCAAAATAGATACATTGAAATTGTCTAGTCATTTTAAGCAGCAAAACCATCATCATTGTATTATAATCTTCACAATTACAAATTGATAATAATAATAAAAATATTAATAATAATATTACTAATATTACTAATATTTGATTAATATATAAAGTAAAAAAAATTAAAGTAACAGCCACTAACACAAAAGGGGATTACAGAGAATGAGAGCAAGAATAAAGAGGGGTGTTTGAGGAAAGGATATAGACAAGGATGGGGATCAGGATTAAGGAATCAGAAGATGTCGTTTGACATTACATTTGAGTATTCGAAGATTATAGCTATCAGGGAAGCAAGTAAGAGGAAGGGAGTTTCACTCTCAGGAAGTGCGAGAGAAGAAGCTTTTGGAGTGGAAGAGGTGGTTACATTTAACCGTTTCGACGGTGAACGGGTGGAACAGAGATTCCAACCTAGTAGCAACTTTTTAAAAACAAAGATCATAAAATTCATCGAGTGGTTAGTTGGTTAATGCATCTTAAAAATTTAGTTAGCGAAATGATTTCGACATTTTATATCATTAACTTTACTAATTTACTTTTTGTATGAATGATTCAGTGTAATATAAATTAAACTGCACCACATATTTGACATATATATATATATATATATATATATATATATATATATATATATATATATATATATATATATATATATCCCGTTTATTACCATGCTCTCATATCAGGCGCAGAACATAAGTGTTCAACACTAGTGCTCAAAATTCCCAATGGATCAATCTCGCACCTCTATCGTGCGCCTGGTTTCCGTTACTATCCTGTGAACTCGAGTACAAAGACTATATTGGTATAATATTATGTATTTAGATTAAACAAATTCAGTATGAAGGTTATAGATAATCTGAAAACATTGAACCTGAGGAAAAAAGATTTCCCTTCTTCGACTTTCCCTAAGCCACTAATAGTTTAGATATATATACAGCCTACAAAAAGAGGAGTAATTACTCATAGTTTGAGGGTCAAGTTAAGGCGTGAAACTGATAGTCACCTCGCAATGTTGATTTCTTTGTTCCCACTGTTTATATATGCAAATGGTCCACCCTGACTATTGAACATTCTTCCACTATAAATGTGCTATAAATATATACTACTTTGAGCCACACACACACACACACACACACACACACACACACACACACATACACATATATATATATATTTGTGTATTTAGGCAGCAATCCCTCTTTAATTCATATTTTTAGACAAGACTGACATGGCTCTTTTATGTTTTTATATTAACATATACATATGTGTGTGTGTGTGTACGTGTGTGTGTATGTGTGTGTGTGTTTGTGAGTGAAGATATGCTTAGTACGTCACGAAATTAGGGAATAGGACAATGTTATTTTAAATGAGAAAGATCTGCCGCTTTGCTTTGAAAATCTGTATTCAAAATTCTATTTAATTGATGCCCTAGAAAATCAATTTCTAGCATCGCCAAAAATATCAGCTATCTCACATCTGATTCAGATCTTTTAGTATAGTTTAGCATAAGGCCATTGTAATTGTGAAGTTACTGAGAATCATACACAATACGAGTAATCTGACTTAGGAAACGAAAGTAACACATAGAAATGTTTTCTACTGGCAGATTTAATATTTTGAACATAATTTTTCAGAGGCATTTATTTCTGGATTCTTCAGGTCTTGTAACTTTCGTCTTCATCGGAACGTTTCTGATATTTGAGGAAGCCTGAAGATTAAATCGACCGAAGTGAGCTGATAAAAATAACAAATTAGAGAACTCTAAGCTGAAAAAAATCACTGAAAGATTTTATAAATGTCTTCATGGTTTCATCCGATCGTCAAGCATGGATGAAATAAAAACAAATTGTAACTTGGATATGTAAAATCTTCTGGAATCTGTCCCCGACAAAGACTTTCAAAATTGCCATAAGAAAGATCGATTCTTGGTTACATAATTCAGTTTCAGGATCTTTAGGTAGATTCTATTTCGGAAATGTCCACATTTAACAAAGCGTCATTGTACCATTTAAACTAATCATTCCTGTCTAACTGTGAAATGAAGGCTGTCTTGAATAGGTTCTCTTCCAGTTCCTTCTATACGAACGCTGATGCTCCACAAGGCTCTGTTCTTGGTCCTACACTGTTTCTGATCTTCATCAATGATCTTCCTGATGTCATCAGTTCTCAATTCGACATCTACGCAGACGATACTACGATTTCCTCCTGTCATAATTGTAAATCCGGCATTGCTGACAAAGTTAACCTGGCAGTTGGTCTCGAAAACGACCTCCAATCTGTCGGTGATTAGGGCAAGAAATGACTTGTGAATTTTAATGCACCCAAAACGAAAGAGCTGTCATTTACTCACCGTAGAGAAACCTCCCTGCCTCCGGTCGGAATGGCTTATTCTCAACTCACTGCACCTTCTTGGTCTCACTTTTTCGACTGACTTGAGGTGGAATACTACAGTGAATCAATTGCTGTATCTACTGCAAGGAAAGTTGGTTCTCTGTGTCGCGCCAGGTTTTTCTCGTCTGAGTCCATCTTTCACATCTACAAATCTACCATTCGTCATTACATTGAATACTGTTGTCATATATGGTTTGGTTCCCCCGCTGTTCATCTTGAGAATTTCGACAAATTCTAAAGACGGATCTTCAATGTGATAGGTCGTGACTTTGGCTTTTGACTACAGTAACTTTCTCACTGACGTAATGTGGCCACCTTCTGTCTTTTCTATGAATATTTTCATGGTACTTGCTCTGACGAACTATTTTAACTTGTTCTCCGACTGTAAGAATTTAAGCGTGCTATTAGATTGGCATCTCGGTCCAACCGTTTTTCTATCGAAACAGTAAAATTTAAACACCACTTCTACTCCAACAGTTTCTTCTCTCGGACTTCCCGACATTGGAACTCCCTTCCTCTTACTTCCTTCCCCGATAACTATAATCTTCACAAATTTAAATGTAATGTCAATCGATATCTTCTCTTGTCTTGATCCGCGTTCGTTATTTATTCTTTCCTCAACCCCCACCCCCATATCCAGTCTTTTCCCTTACTTACACTCTCTGTTGTCCCTTGCATACTAGTGGCACTCCCGACTTGCTTGATATATGAAGGTTACCTCGAGGACAAATTGATTTTCTATATTAAATAAACGTTATTGTGTTTCCTATTACCTTTGCGGAACTTTTAACAAATAAATAACTCCCGATTCTGACAAAGCTTTTAACCGAAGGGAATTGAATAATAGAGTAAATCCGTCCGAAACATTGCTTGTCGTTTATTACATATTTAATCACGCGACATTCTTGGTATGTCAGGCCTGAAAAAAAATGAGTTCAAATGAAACATAATCGCTGAAATTCTTTCGAATTCGTGACAAAGTCAAACGTTCAACTAATGTTTTCTATCTTCGATTGGACTCTGCACACAGATACACGGAGGGACACATTTAATACAAGCTGACCGGGAAGAATCCTTTATTCAATATCAGACGACAAATGATAACTGTTGTACAGTAAGTCCAATAAAAAAAGCGGTAAATTCAGAGTGAGGTTTATTTAGCCATCATGATTTCTTTCTTAAACTGAACACTCATCGTAGATATTTGAAATGTTTGCCTAAATGTTCAACACAAAGTTGCAAGCGTGGTAAGCAGAATATATTAGCTTTGCGGATAGTGTTAAGAGGAATTTCCTTTCAAGCTTTAGTTATTCTGATTTGTGGAGGCTTCAAGCAGACCATAAAGATGGTCGCTCATTGTGACACCTATCCAATACCAAGGACTGAAGATTTATTTGCTACATTGAAGGGCGGTGAGAAGTTTAGCAAACTTGATTAGAGTCATACTTATAAACGACTGGAATTGGATAAGAAAACATGAGAGTTGCACACAATAAACACTCATCGTGTTTTGTACCATCCGACGCGCTTACAATCATATACCCAAATTATTCACCGTACTGAAGCCTCTTCATAAAGAAGGAAATACTTTGTGATTGGGGAGCCGATCAGAAGCGCTTACAGTTTGGAGTGCATAGTGCTACTGGAATCTTTCAGCGAGAGATGGACAAAAGGTTAAATGATATCCCTTTTTGAAAAGTGCGAGTGGGTGACATTTTAGTTTCAGGGATCAATGACGCCAGTTTTCATGCGAACCTCCTGAAGGTATTGTCTGCGCTGGACAAAGCTGGTCTAAAACTAAAAAAGAGACAAATCTTAGTTTCTTCTTCCGGACGTGACATATCTTGGATTTCGAAGTTGCAAAAAAGGTATAGCTCCCTTGGCTGAAAGGGTGACTGCCATGCAGGAAGGACATGCTCCAACGAATTTTGAGGGCCTATCTTGGAGCCTTAAATTATTACAACAATCATATACCCAAATTATCCGCCGTACTGGATCCCCTTAATAAAGAAAGAAATACTTTGGGATTCGGGAGCCGATCAGAAGTGTGCCTTTGAAAAAACAAAGAAAATACTGTGTTCTGCGCCTCTGCTGACGGTATTTTGATCCCTCAAAGCCCATTCTAGTGCATGTAGATTATTCTCTCAATGGAGTAGGGGTAATAATAGCACATAGGATGGAAAATGGAATGGAGAAACCCGTGTGCTACATATCTCAAACCCTGTCTGTCTCTGAAAGGAACTATGCACACGCAGAAAAAGAAGGTTTGGCTCTGGTGTTCACAGTTAAAATGCTCTATCAGTATTTGTACGAGAATTTCTTCACGCTATACACAGAACACAAGCTACAGCTAGGACTGTTTTCTGAGAACAAACCAATTCCTCCTCTTGCCGCTTCTAGAATACAACGTTGGGCGCTATTCTTAGCGGCTTATAACTACAGATTGGAGTATACAACTGGTGAGTCCAACAGTAATGCTGACTGTCTCAGTGTTATAAAGGGATTTCGCTGTGGAGGCTTTGTACTAAATCGGTCCTAAAATAGGTTCGACGTACAAAACGTTAGGAACTTGATATAATAGGTATTACGCAGAGTAATCTTGTTGTGGTCGCTGATACTTTCGTATTCGACTAACTGTCGTCCGACATCGACTAGTATTTAGTCACCCCCCACGAGGGTATCATGTGGCACAAGGCCGGTTTAACGTGGGGTCTCCGAGCCCGTGCGCTCGGCCAAAAATATACCCTTTGAACCCGTATAAACGGGTTCAGGTTCGGTTTACCAGCCCGAAAGAGACTCCGCCCTTCGGCGTAGCCTCGTTCGGGTTCCTCCCCGCCGGAAAGCGGAGTTCAACCGTTCATCCGGCATCGACTGACCGTCGTTTCTCTTACTACTCCTACTTATATTAGGTGAGAGAGTCTATTAACTATAGAATATGTGTGTTTCACCATAACACTCAATCGCCTTCCGCTAGTGTCCCGAGAAGAGAACCATTCTATCATCATGAACAGAATGAACATGATGGATTTGGATGATGCTCCAGTGATGGTAACTGAAGTTCGAGCTGAGACTAGAAAGGACCCGATTCTGAGCAGGGTACATGAAACAATATTGAATGGCTGGAGGAACATTACTTCGCATTCAGAATGGAGACCTTACTTTATTAGGTAAGACGAGTTGAGTTGTGAGGATGGTGCAATACTGTGGGCGAGTCGGGCTGCTATTCCTGCCAAGTTAAGTGTAAAGGTATTGCAAGAATTCCATCTGACATGCATTGGAATTGTGCACATGAAAGCTTTCTCGAAGCTATGTGTGGTGGTCAAACTTGGACGCAGACATCAAGAGGACCTTCATGACTAGTGAGACATGCTTACTAAGTCAAAGCAAACAAAATCAAGCGCCAATTCTTTGCTGGGAATATCCTAGTCAGCCCTGAGAAAGAATCCATATGAATTTTGCTGGTCCTTTTATAGGACGTATGTTTATGATTGTCGTAGACGTTTATTCAAAATGGACGGAGATATGCATAATTAATACGTCTACTGTCCAAGCCACAATAGAGAAGCTGAGATGGGTATTCGCCACACATGGACTGCCTGTATTGTTAGTGAGTGATAATGGATCGTGTTTTACCAGTGATGAATTCAATCGGTTCTTGAAATCAAATGGTATCCGACAAATGTTCATTGTTCCTTATCATCCCCACTCGAATAGTCAAGCTGGGCGTACGGTGCGAACGTTGAAAGAAGCACTGAAGAGGTTAAGAACGGAAGGGAAAGTAACCCTGAAAACCCAAGTACATCGTTTCTTATTCTCTTTTAGAACATCTCCACATACAGCAACAGGAATTTCTCCTGCTGAGTTGATGTTTAAACATCAGTTACGAACTGAAGCCCGATACATAAAACCGAATTCAAGATTATCAGGCCAATATGGAACAGGGAACTGGGGTGATGAGGCTCCTGTGTTAATTCAAGGTGCATTATCGCTTACTGGTGCGGAATTTCGGAGCTGGTGAGCGGCGGATGGAGGGCATCATTACCAGACACCTGGGATGTGTAAATTATGGACTGGGAGTTGGTGGAAGCTTGGTGGGGTGACATGTGGATCAACTAGTGAGACTACACACCCCCAAGATCGCGGTGAAAGTCGTGCTCGATATGACAGTGGTAGAAGTACCTGAACTGTTTGAGGTTCCAGAACATTTGAAACTTCTGGAGTGTCGGCTGACTCTCCAGCAAATAATGCAATGATTTCTTCAGGGTACACTTAAATGTCAAATGCCTGAGTTTCGGAGGTCAGGCCGAATTCGGAAGCCGGGATCCTGGATGGGGATCTGGGTATCAAATAAATGTTTGGATGCGTTGTGAAAAATAATATTATAAAGTTTTATTTATTGAAAATTATGTATGTATGCAATTATTTTGGGCACTAATTTAGCCAGCGAAGTGGTGGTTCACCCCCGGGTTAGCTATAAAAGACGGACACTTGGACTAATGAGGCGCCCTAGCAAGTCGTCTCTACTGATGACCGTGCTGCTTTAGTGGAAGAATACTAACAACTACTTATCGTGCTGCAAAAACTAAATACATACAAATATATCATAATATATATATATATATATATATATATATATATATATATAGTTTTAAGTTATGATATATTTTATTTTATGAATATGATATACATTATTTATGATTTGGATCGTGGTTACGATTCCAATGTAATAAATTATAACCATGGAATATTAGTGTTTAAGCCTTATATATATATATATTTGCGTGTGTGTATGTAAATATATATATATTTGTAGGCATGGACATATATATATATATATATATATATATATATATATATATATATATATATATATGTGTGTGTGTGTGTGTACGTAAGTGTATGTATGCATGTATATATTTATATATGTATGTATATATATATATATATATATATATCGTTTTGTTATACTTTTTGTGCAGCTGTAACTGATTTTTACGTTATTTTTGTTGAATATTTTTGCTAATCGGTTTGTTTCAGTGAAGTGCTTTTCTATTAAGTTTAGGAATATCTTGCTTATGTTCGTTTTGGGGGGTTTTGTTGTATGGTAAATTGTAGCTCTATCTCTGATATTGAGCACTTTCTAATAAGTACCGCGCATATAATATATAAATAATTATATATATATATATATATATATATATATATATATATATATATATATATATATAACACATACTTTTCACATACACACACACATATATATATATATGTGTGTACCCATTTATGGCCTGACAACATTAGTATTCTTTATAATTGGCGCATTGATTTTTCTCATGAAATTCAATCAGAAGAAAGAAATTGCAGTTTGACTAATGTTCTCATATTTGTAGTTATCACAAAGTTTCGATCATTGTGCTCTCCAATTGTCAGGTTTCTGTTGATGAGGCTAACCTTTATGGATTTATTTAATCTACGTTGGCTAGTTTGGTCCCCCAGACAGTCTTTATAGATTTAAAAAAAGATTTATTGTTGTATATGCTGCTACAAATAAATCTAAATAAATAACTGCTTAAATCACAAATAACCACAGCTTAATTGCTGTTGTTCCCTGATCCGGGGTGGTAGCACCTGTTAGGGCCACAGCTAAAGGCAAATAGTTAACCCTCCAAACTGGAGTCAAAACACTATGCAAGTATAAAAATAGATTTTTATAGTAAAAATACCACCAATACATTTTTGAAAAAAAATTACCAGTAATACATTTGATTCTCGACAAATTTTATTTACAAATGACACCTGATCTACAAACTGATTTCTTCCAAAGAATACATACTCTTTTCATACGAAACTATCCTAAAAATCTTGTCACCGTTAAATAACCCATTGAGGTGTTGATATGCCGTAAAACAAAATTAGCCAAACCAAACTACACAAAATTTGAAATAAATAAATCAGTAAACAAATTAAGTAAATAGCAAACAAAATATATAAGAATAAAATGTCGCTACCGACACTTGAGTTTGAACATAGAACGCCAGTGAGCAAACACGGGCGATCCCATTATTGAATTAAGTATATCACTATAGAAGAAAGGCATATATAGGGAGTCGCATCCTTATTTCTATTCTATCCTCCATTGCTATACGCCCGCTATTCTCTACTCTATTCACTGTACTATCACTCTATTCGGTGATTCCTATTCGAGCGAGTATTATCGAGCAAGTACTATTAGTACGAGTGCTATTTAAATGGTCTGACACCAGTATTGTTCAACGGCGTACTATAATTGTATCTGCGATTACAATGTCTCTACTGCAACGAGCATTACAAAAGTGACAACGAGTGTTCGTTGACATCACAAAACAAACTATGAATGCAAGCAGAAACACAAGTATACATAATAGTAATCAAGAGCAAATCATTAAATAATAAATAATGATTAAAGAGTTAACATTACAAAATAGTTACGCAGTCGGAACCACAATTATTTTTACTCAATAGCCTCTAGAATAATCTGAAACATAAGAGTTACTGGCCACACAATAAACTTTACGATAATACAATCGACATTACTCCACATAATGCACCATCGATAAGCTTATATAAATAGTTGAGCCAAAACGCAGCAGACATGTCCTGAAGATTGCACTGAAGTATAAAACAGACTGTCGCCGCTGGTGTTGAACTGCCAATTTTATATTTATATATACTGAATATGATATTGAGCAATTTAAGCCATAAATATAGCATAAAATATACTTTTATTATATATATATATATATATATATATATATATATATATATATATAAATGTTGAAATCAATACACCATAGCATTGGTGTTTCGGCACTACGCTGTACCTCTTCAGTCGATGGAAAATGGCTATTCTTTTTCTGATTTATATATATATATATATACAAATCAAAGAAAGAACAGTGATATATATATATATATATATATATATATATATATATATATATATTTTATATATACACAAATACATATATATGTATACTCAGTTGTATGAATATGAGTTGTATACTTACTCCTATCCATACAGCTGAATACGTTAGCTCTATCACTGATATTGAGCACTTTCCTGTAAATACTGCTCTTATAAAATGAAATATATATATAAAACACACACACACACACACATATATATATATATATATATATATATATATATATATATATATATATATATACATAATGATTATTTTATTATAAGATATTGTCACCAAACATGTTGAAATCGATACACATTAGCTTTGGTTTTTCGGCCCTACTCTATATCTCTTCAGCCGATGGTAAGTTACTGTTATTTCTCTCATTTATATATATATATATATATATATATATATATATATATATATATATATATATATATATATATTATGTTTAATTTCATATTTTCTATATCTGTGTGTATGAATTATCTTGTTAATTGTCGATTTTGAAGTCAGCATCAGTTCTCTCCTGTTGCAGAAGCTTTCCTGAACATTTCTTCTCGTCAACTCTCCAAGTATAAATATTACAGTTAATCTTTTGCCTTCTTACCCAACTACCGCACATATCATCTCCGACTATATCTTAACCAAATCTCCATCTGGATATGGCAAAAGGAACCTATTCAAAAAAGGACCTATATTTATTTTTAGATCGTTTCAGCTGAAGACAAGCCAAACAATGGACAAATTTATTCTTTGATGATGATGTGCGAGAAAATGTGCTATTGGTTTCATTAACAAAGTGAATAGCAATACAACATAAACATATAAAAAATGTTTAATATAACCCCAGTCATCGTATAAAAGCAATTGAATATATATATATATATATATATATATATATATATATATATGAAATGTTCATACAAGGTGTGTATGGGTTTTCTAAGAGATTTGATATCTGAAAAAAGGGTAATCTTTAGTATTTATCTTATGTTGCTTGTCATAATCCTGAATAAGTACGTCTTTCTAGTTTTGCGCCTAACGATCCATCGGGCAGTTCACGTGACCATCTATATATCTATTTTTAGCTTTTTAAAGGGTTAGTCAAAGGGAGATAACTTTTGTCTCTCTCAACAAAGGTTATTATACCCAACCGATTTTTCGTTTTCCATCTCAACCGAAGATGCAATGTAAATACGGATTTATCTGGCTCGGCTTAATAAGACTAAAACCGACCTCCATGCGATTAACTTACATTTAAATCAAATGCATTTACCGAACTTCTTGTTCATGACCAACAGCTATGAACTAATTGGAAATAATTCAAATCAATATATTGAATTTAGATTATTGAACAATCTGCTATATATTGGTTGTTTGCGTTCGAGTTAGACATTTCTTCCCTGCGTGCTCTCTGAAGACAAATATAACACGAGAAAACAAAGGGAACAGTAATACTTTCATATTTGTTTTCTTTGCTTTTTCGTTCACAAGAAAACAGAAAATTGGATTTTTTCAATCGTGAATTTATTATGATCGGCTAACGACATAAGTCGCTCATAATTTCCTCAGCTGCCAGTTGCATATGCTCCACGTTATCTGTTCGATTACTGTCTCCTCTTCTCCGCATTCCACCTTATATTATCACCTGACTACAATCAGTTTAAGCCTGCTTGGTCGATTTCGTTATGTGACAACTAAAGTATCAAGTATTGACTTGTTTAAGCCAGGTTTTACACGCAGCAAGAATTTTCAAATGTCACAGTTTTAACTACAGTTGAGAGTCGACTGTAAGTGACAATTCAGGTCTTCGTTTTAAGAAATATTGGAAATCAGTGATTCGTTTGAATCAATATTTTTATTCCGTTTCGTAGTTTATTGGTTACAACAACACGAACATTCGTAATAATAAGTGATCCATAAATCTTGTTTCACACACTTTCTTTATGTGAGACGTTCCGAAAGTAATGCCTCCTATTTATTTCCAGAAGAATTACAATAAATACAGGGAGTACAATAATAAAGAAACGAAACAGTGGATGTGAGCACAGGGTTTCAGCAAAGGTGTCTGGAATATGACTTGTCGCATACTTTGTTGCCGCCATTGCTGAAAAGCATAATTTACGTAAAAAAAGATTGCATTATTTACGTAACAATCATCCCTATGCCTAAGATCATTTTATCATTTATGCACTGTACTTTGTCGAAACAAGATGGCATTTCATTCAGACTTGAATAAAGCATTTTACCATTTTCTATTGTAATTTCTGAAGGGAATCAAGAGAAGAAACACCTTAACTTCAAGATATGTTTGTTTCTTTGGGCGTAGCTTCTGACGCGAACGGCAAACAGATACAGTAAAATCTCTCATATCCGGAATCCCTCATATCCGTTGTGCCTCATATCCGGAATCCCGCATATCCAGACATGATTTTGATGTGTATATTTGAACTGATTTGAAATTTGTTTTTCAGGAAATTTACTTTGGATAATTGCTTATGCTTATTTCACCCTAATGGCTTGTAATTGCGCAAAAGATGATGGGAATAAGAGGAAAGGGTGACAACGAGACACATCTGCAACAAGATAGAGACGATATGCATTATTGGGATAAAATCTGGAATGAAATTGAAAAAAAACTATTGAAAAGGTTGTTAGTTTTATGGAAAGAAAGCCAGCATTCAGCTACGAAGATTGCAATAACGCACGCAGCGTTAAAAAGTGTCTTTCGTTTAAAAAATTTCAAGAACAGAACCAAAACGAAATGCGGAAAAAGTTGAGAATGACATTAGAAGAGAAAGAATCATCATGCAACAGCGATTAAAAAAATTCTCGTGACATTATTTGTTTTGCATACGTGACATACTTAATTTAATGAATTTTCATTAGCATTACATAATTTATTTCTTTTTCCTTAAAATCAATTCTGTTATATTTCAATCACCATTAGTTTATTTTGTTTACTGTAAAACATTGAAAATAAGTGTTAAACCTGATTTCAGTTCTTTTATTTTAATCTAAATATAACCCCTCATATCCAGATTTTGTCACCAATTCCTCATATCTGGAAGCCCTCATATATGGACTTTATAACCAATTCCTCATATCTGGAAAGCCTTTTTAGTCCGGTTGTCAGGGACTCTACTTTTCATAAATTTAATAAGTGAATCCGGCATTGATTCTAACCTCCATCTTGGATGAAAGCAGACAAATGTCACATCAAGTATATAAGCATTGTGGCGCATGTACGGCTTTCTTTAACATATAAATTATAAATTAGGTAGAAAATGTTACACAGATCTTAGGCTGAGGAGCAGGAAGCGAGGCAAAGTGCACAGATATGACACTTTTGATAATGCACAGAAGTACCGTTCCATCAAATCGTCTCCGAATCCTTTTGAGTAAAGCATTATTTTCTATCCTGTACCCTCTCTCCCAACCTCTCTCTCTCCCACACACGAGCGGATTGTGACAAACCTCTCGTTACTCTATCGCTACTTTCACAGAAAGAGCTCGTACGAACTACATTCCTTGGTTTCGTCAGTTTTAATATTCACATCTAAGAGCCGTCGTGCCACCCACTTATGATCTCTTAGTTGCGTCTCTGTCTTTGGGCAGAGTGCGCTCAGGGGCTTTTCTGTCAAAGGAGAGAGGGGAAACTGGGAAAATAATACTGAAGAGGTTCCCAGCCCCGGGAAACAGCTGTCCAAAGCCGCCCCCCCCCATTGCATGAGAGGGAGGCATCGGTACTCGCACCGAGGTCAGCGTAACCGACGGTTGCATCGGCTGAGAGGAATTTTTGTTCCTGTTCCGGGTGTACGTGCTCGGGTCCCCACCTAGAAATAGACCTTCTGTCACATCTCGTCCTAGTGGTAGGGGGAAGAATAAATACCGTCATACCAATCACATTGTAGGAAACCAGCCATATTCTCTGTATTTCATTGGTGAGAAGTAAGTTTTACTTGAACAGCTTCTTCCTGCAAAACATTGCTCTGTGGAACCGACTGCCAAGGGGATGATTCCCCGATAACTGCAATCTTAACCTTTTCAAGTCTAGGGTTAACCATTATACCCCACTCCTATACGTATAAACTACTTCTTAACGCAGCCCTCTACCGCATGTTGCCCACGCCGGGCTTTCTATAGCTTGGACCTTACTGTAAAATAAATAAATAAAATAATCCCGAAATGAAATTGTTCTGTGTTATTGTTCTAATAAAATATTTTACAAGAGAAAAATTAGATCGATTTTATGTCTCAACATCAGTCTAATGTAAAAATTACAAGTTAAAAATCTTTAGGATTAGGTCACTTTTCATGGAGAAACGACAAGAAAGCTCATCTTGATTGTTTGGCAAACTGTAAATACTGCGAGGTGTTCCAAGTTTTCCTTAGTTTCGGGTTATAGTAATAGTAATAGTAATAGTAATAGTAGTAGTACTATTGGGACTGAAAAATTGGTGAACGCAGTGGCAGCAGATTTCGGGATAAGATCTTTGTCTTCCTGTCAGCATGATTTTACCCAAGCGCTACACACGTTACTACTTGACATAGCAACCGCCCGTATGCATGAATTGAAATTAATGTGAAACTATCACGACATATGTGACTCGAATTGGTGTTTGCCGCTTGGAGAAGTTGTTATATAGTGGGCCGTCTCTGTTCTGTCGCTGTGATAGTCTACACGGCTGTCGTCGGGCACAGTTTCTTTTCCTTACAGAATTGTCTTCAGAAGGTTTTCTTTTAGCAATAAATAGAAGAAGGATTTTCTTTTGGTAATTTTCATCAGAAGTATTTTCTTTTAGTAATAAATAGCACAACATTATGCCCTTTATTGGCTACTTTTATTTTCCCCATTCGAGAAATTGTGTTAAATTTTTTTGTCAGTGATAGAGAGGAGATATTGACTGAGAGAAACTCCCATAGCAGACCGATGTGTTCGCTATCAAGCGACTAACTCTCCCTAATGAATATTGGAGGAAGAAACTCCACCCTTAGAAGGAAATCTCGCGCTCTCGCGAGCTTATGATTCGTTGGTTCACAGTTAAATGAACAGATACGACCATATACGGCTTCTTTGTTGTTTTTCTTGTGAGACGTGTGACCACCAAGTGACTCTATCAGATATATTGTATTTCAAAAATATGATATATTTCCAACAATCTTTGTGGCTGATTATTAATTAGCAGGTTATTTTTTTCTTAATCCTTACTCTTGAATTATATTCCTTTATTTTGTCGATAGAATGTTACATAAGTTTTTATATATTGTGTATAACGTTGGCGCGACTCTTTCCTCTTGAAGTTAAGAAAGAAAAATCTAACCATTGAATCAAAGATCTCTTAAGAAAGGTCATTAGAGTTAATTGTATCTCAACCCATTACAAGTCGAAATTATGCATTGATAAGATCGCTTCAGACATTAAGTCGAAAGAATCAAGATCATAGTACCATATTCCATGATTAGCACAGTAATTATCTCAAATTGCAGTTATCTGCTTGCTGGGATCAAGTGGTATACTGATTAACTGAAATTAAAGAGGTTCTAGATCAAATTTACATAGATAAAGAGCATAATAGTTAATATAGTTCATGATAAGTTGTTCATAAAAAGGTGGTCGACCTATTAAAAAAAAATAAACCCACCCGTAAAAAAATGAATTCAAAATATTTAGCAATTTGATGATGTCTTACGAAAATTAAAGACTCTTTTCTTTGTAACTTTATGAAAAATCTGTTACCCATTGTTTTCTGTGGGACGAGGCACATGATTTTTGTCGGTTCGAAAAAAAAAAGCCAGGGAAATAAAAATTTTAGAGTGAAATAGAAAAGAATCAGCTGTCTCAATGAATCAATATTTTGGCGTAGTCAGTAGGTCTGGTGTAGAAATAAATACCGTATGAGAGCCTTTAGTTAAGAAAGAAAGAAAAATGTCAGCAAAGCTTTAGCAACAATATTAAGAAAAGAGAAGTAGCAGCGAAGGACTTCAAGTGTAGCAGCAGCAGACAGGCAGGCAATACTATCGTCAGTTTTAAGGTTCCGGGTTAGAGATTCATGATTTCATAAACGAACGAAGTATCCTTAGATAGCTAAACAACAGCGCAATGAATACAATGGTTCAGTTTGTAATTTAATGAGGGTTATTCGGATCGAAAGTCACCTGTGTGCACGATCTCTTCAGGAAATCACAAAATTGTTCTAACAAGCACAGCCCATGTCCCGTGAAGAGCTTTGCTCATTTAAGTTTTCTGTAAATAGCCGTGTTTACTTAAGAGGAATCATCAAAAAAGCCACAATCTTCGTTTGTCCTAAGTCATTAGTTAGAAGACAGTATCGGATTATAAAATAAATGTCCAGCAAAAAGAATTTTATAAGGGAATGATAAATATAAGGATACTATTCCGAATATAAATAATGTGTCTTCAAGGACACCTGGCCCAGTGGATAAAGAGGTTGGTTAGATCCAGTGACTAGACTTAAAGAGTTGCGAGTTCAATACAAGGCTACAGAAGTGGTGAACCAAAACTTGGAGAGATGTGTTAAATGGAAATAACTGAGACATTCGGAAGAGATATGGTACGTGGAACTAGAAAAATCTACCCCAGTGGAAGAAATAAAGGGTTCGTTTCTAAATTCTAAGCGTACAACGGCGGAAACGTTGTGAATATGGCAATGAAGATGAGAATAACAGTTCGAATAACGTAAATAATGCAAGTAATCATAATACCTCATCTCAGAGATATAGACTGATACTGAAGAAAAATTCCAATCACCTGAAGAAGGCCAGAGCGTACAACGGCCGAAACGGTGTGAATATAGCAATGAAGATGAGAATAATAGTCTGAATAATGTAAATAATGCAAGTAATCATAATACCTCATCTCAGAGATATGTAAAGATATTGAAGAAAAATTCAAATCACCTGAAGAAGACCAGAGCGCACAACGGCCGAAACATTGTGAACATGGTAATGAAGATGAGGATAACAGTTACAATAATGTAAATAATGCAAGTAATAAATAATGTAAATAAGCCATGTGGACTGGTGATAAAAACGAGAAAAATCGAGAATAGAATAATACATTTTCAAAAAGATAAAAGGTTAGAAGACAATAAATACATAAACGTGCCTTTTTATCAAAAAGCAGTTTGAATCGTCCCAAATGTTAGTGTCCTAACAAACAAGGCCTTTTCACATCTCAAAAGTCTTTCTTGAAGAACAGGTGTGCCACTTGCAGTTATCTGATATTTAAAGCAAAATATCGAATCTTCAGTGTTTCCTGAAAATTTGCTGTTCTACCAAACGTCTTTTACTATCATGCTTCGCAACATAAGAAACGATTGTATACGACTGATTCAATACAGACGATACACTACCCCACACTTATACCACGTCTTGGAAAAGATCGAACAATATTCTTGCGTTGGAAATAGCAACTTGATGATGAAGGATCCAATCCACGATTCTAGTTATCCTCTATCCGCTGTGATCGCGCCCATATAAAACTCCTCTGAAATAAAATAAAGCTGGAACTTGACTGATTGAAAGGTGGAATAATATCCATGATTCATCATGGCGGACAGTGAGAGTAAGCAATAAATTATCACTCAAATTATATTAATAAAACTAACTTTGATAGGATATTAATTGTAGAATAAATCATTGTCATTGTCCTGAAAGTTATTAACTCTTGTGACAATGACATTGATTTATTCTAGAATTTCCTATCTATCTATCTATCTATCTATCTATCTATGAACACTAATGAATATGTCCGAATCCTCATAAATACGTTTGACACTATTTCAAGTTGGCGTAATAAGCTGTCTAAGTTGTCCACCACTAGCAGTAGTTTACCTACTTCCCGCCGCTGGCGAGTATTGCATTTTGTTGATGTTATAAAGATTGCCAATTCATTTCCAAGCTCCGTTTTGGTTATTCCTCATTCATTAGCCATTTCTAGGTTACAACACTATCTATCTATGCTATTATGTCATCTATCTATCTATCTATCTATCTATCTATCTATCTATCTATCTATCTATCTATCTATCTGCTTTGTCTCTCTAGCTATCGATCTGGGTTGATAAACCGTAGAAAACGAATCAACAAACTATCAAGCTGTGTTTTTTGTTTTACATTTATAACCCATGAAAAGAATGATATTTGCCAATGTTATATAAATTTAAAGAAAGATAGTTACGGTCTGCTCAGTCCGTCAGAACTCCCTTAAACTTACCCATTAGTTAACAGCGCGATAACATTCATGTCTTTTCATTCAATTTTAAATTCACGAAGTAAATATTTCTTTAAAATGATTCACTCTCTACCGGACAAGATAAAATGGCTTTCAGATTCTCTTGTACGAGATAAATTACTCGAGTTACGATCTTCTAATTTGGCTGCATGAAACTCAGCCTTTGGGCGCCATTTTGACTGAGAATTATTAATTGATATTGATCATATATTTCCAAAGATTATTAGTTTAAATGGTCGGCCAATTAGAAAAGAACGGACTGGCAAAAAATAGAAACTTTTCCTTATCATTGCTTTCCTTGAATAATTCTATATCTCCATATCCCAATACAATTTGATAACAACAAATCAGTTAAAGCATTCTGTCCTTTCCTAGCTGTGCGCGTAACAACGATCGATGAATTATTCATTCTACCTAAAGGCCTACACTTTCTTGCGTAAGACTAGATTTTTAAAAAATATGTCCGTTTATGTGCATATATTGGATAAGATTAAATGAAGAGGGTGGGGTATTTTAACAGAGAATCACGTAATGATTAAGTGTACTGTATAGCTGGCCACTCGCATTCGAGTATACGCTAGCCAGTCCCTATTGCAGACACTTGCTCATGCGAATTTATGTTTATTCAACACCCACAGACCCCCACTCGTGGTTTATACTGCAGCTATGCTGAGCAGAACTTTGTTACATTTTCTGGGAAATTTGAACAAGGCCACGATAAATTTCACTCACAAGGCTTGGGTCAACCCGTGGTATGGTTTTCAGACACTTTCTAAAGGTGCCGCACGATGGGATCGACCCCTCCATTCTGATACCATCAGGAGTTCTTCCTGAAAAATCGACTATAGTGTGATTCGAAAGCGGGTCTCATGGTCAGGATACGACCGTTCTAACCACTCGGCCACGCCCCCATATGATTAAGTGTACTAGTTGTAAAGGGTATATGAATATTTTGGCCTTATAATTGCAAGAAACTTCGAGTCTAGTTGGAGGTTCCATGAATTATGATTTGTACTAAATTTTCGTTAGTCAAAAATATTTTCCAGAACTGTGATTATTAGTCGGGCAAACTATAGTTAGAGGTAAAGCTTTTTTATTAGACTCTTGTACTGAAGTTAACTTTCTCCAATAACATAATCATGAGGATCATGATGATCATCAACATTATCATAATCATCATCATCCATCACGTGACTCCAGGTGATCCTGTTGTCGCCGGCCCGTACGTTTCATTTACGTGCCAATGTTTGATCTTCCAGCCAACTGAGTCCGTTCTTATTTTGCATAAGTTGATACCGTCTAGGTTGGTAATGAAAAGATTGTTGACTCTTGTAACATGGCCATACCATTTCAACTCCTTCTTCTTGACGGTGATTATGAGCACTATTTACATTATTCGGACTATTGTCCTTATCTTTGTCGCCATATTTATCACAACGTTTCGGCCGTTGTACTCTCCGGCCTTCTTCAGGTTGTTGGAATGTCGAACTGAACCCTTTATTTCGCTTACTGGGATAGACTATTCTAGTTCCACGTGCCATGTCTAATGGATGTCAATTATCAATTATCTCCTGTTAATTCCACTCTCCAAGTTCTCCACTGTCTTAACCAATTATTGAACTCACACACTTTGGGTCCTGTCACTGGACCTAACTAGGCTTTTATTCACTGTGCCATGTGTCCTCAAGGATATCCTGATGAGAATTGTTTGAAACAAAATCGTTAATATCAAAGTTTCTATTTTCATCACCTCTTTTTCATTTTAGTCCAAGTTAGAATCAGGTGACTTGGTAAGTCAAAAATATACTTTGATTCATTTTGTATGTCTCTTGATTGATGTGTTGGTGATTTTGATTTAAATTTGACATATTTTTTTTAACGATGTCTATTTCATTGTATCTAGTTTCTTCAGACTAATTTCCTCGTTTTACTTGCTTGCTTTGTTTCTTCTTTTTTCACAACGTTTCAGCCACACCTACTCAACAGTCATTCTCAATTGTCCCTATTTGGGATTAGGATTGAAAAGTGACAGGTGAAATCTTGCGGACAAAAATAAGGACAGACGAATAATAATAATGATAATAATAATAATAATAATAATAATAATAATAATAATAATAATTAGCCATATTTCTTTTACTCCGTTCATATATATCTTCATGTGGAATCTTAGCATGCTAATCCGGCCATATTCTTTTTGACGAACTTTTTAGAGTTCCGTATTGTGGGGAAGGCAAGAAATGATCCCAAATGTAAACTCTATTGTTTTTTCATACTTTATTGTTTAATGAATTTCTTAGTGACCCTTCCGCTGACCTGTAGTGCGTGGGGTGAGATAATCTACCCTATTATTTATTACTCTTATTGTCGTCAGCAACTTGAACATTTTAATCTTTGGTCGATGTCACTCTGAATTCACCTGTCTTTATACCTAAGCAGTGTGAACATTAATACAATTGATTTGAAAGTATTTTTTTCTTTTCTTTTCCTCTGCATCGAAACAAAAATGCATCTTTGTCCATATGTAAAAAAAATATAATAAATAATTATTGCTCTACTTCTGGTATTGAGCCCTCTTTTGAATTAATGCTGTGAACGTTTGAATATATATTATATTCTTTCTATTCTCATTACATTTGGATATAATATATTATTTTACACATTATAAAGAAAAGGAATGTTAGGTGAGACATGATCTCCTTCGTTTTCATATGGCATTAAAATATTAACATAATTAAAAAGAAATGATTGGAGCATTTATATTATGATTATTTTCTAAAATCTCATTATGACAAACACAACGTACAAAAATTCGAGAAAGCCAGTAAACAAAAATCACCTCCCTCCACCCCAAACATTTGTTCTGCAATATTCGTAGAACAATCTGTTTCAATTTCTTTTGTGTACAATCTTTTCTTTTGAAACGTTCTCCAAATGCACTTTGCAAAACTAATTTACATTCTTCTATTGTTACCAAGGAATTATTTCTATCTTCCTTTTTGCCGAAAAGATTCTATGATACATATGCATTATTTGGTGTTTATATCCGAGAAAATCTGCTAATGACAAAAGAATTGTCCCTTGAATCTCCAGATTATTTTTTCATGTGATTTCGACTTTCGTTATTGAACTCTTTTTCATTTACCACTCTCCGTCTTCTCAGAACTGTAACATATTAGACAAAATTTCTGACATTATAGAAATCTGTCTGTCAGTCTGTCTGTCTTTCTCTCTCTCACTCGCCCCCCTCTCTCTCTCTATCCAATCATCTGCGAACATTTTTTTTATGTTTGGTGATTTTAGTAGCTTAAGCGTTCTAATGTTACTGAAATTACCGGTATTCAGACTTACAATTCTCCCGTTGTTCAGTCTCTTACGCAAATCGTCGATTTCCCTACTCGCTTCCCTAATAAATCTAATCAACATGATTCCTTATTTGATTTGTATTGTTCCAATGAACTCTCCGCTAAATTAAGCTTTAAGAATTTAAGTGCAGAACAGAAAATTCTAGACTATCAGTTTATTTTTTCGCACTTCTGGAACTCTCTTTCGCCTTCATGCTTTCCAGCTAACATTGATCTTGAAAAATTTAAATGCAACGTCAATCGCTATCTACTGTCTTCTTGATTACTCTTCTCGCTCTTTAACAATGTTTCTCACTTTTATTATTCTTTTACACTCTGTAAATCCATTGTGACTTGGTAGCGTTAACTGCCTTGCATGAGGTGAAATGATTTAAAAGAAATATTTTATTTGTCTTGTTAATATTTCTATTTGAACACATGCCAATACATTTTATTATTATTATTTTATTTTCTTTGATTTCTCGTGTGTACACATTTCATTCCGTTCCCGCCCAGAGATCTAAGGTAAAAAATGGCGTGATGACATTTTCCACTGAGCAAATAAAAATTAAAAAACAAAGGACAACAGGCACATATACATAGATATTTTTCATAAGGTGTGGGCTGAACTGAACATTTCTTTCTTATTTCTTTAAGGCATGGGTTTCCAGGAATCCCGTAAATAAGTCTTTTTGGAATCTTTTAGTATTAGTTGTTGCGCTACAAATTATTAGGTTGGTGCAAAAATAATGACGTAATAACGTCGTTTTTTGACGTATTTTTTAACGTCAAAAAACGACATTATTACGTCATTATTTTTGCACCAACGTAATATAAGTATTGCATTTTCACCCAGTACTCTGCCTCAATATAATATTAATTATTATATTATTTTATTATTATTATTATTATTATTATTATTATTATTATTATTATTAGTTGTTGTGCTACATATTATAAGTGTTGCATTTTCAACCCGTACTCTGCGTCAATATAATATTAATTATTACTATAACTTTATTACTATTTTTAATCCATCCTGTTGTCAATGTTTTTTCTCCCAACATGCTTGTAAAACTCAAAATTCAGATATTATTAAAACATATTTACTTCTGTTTATTCTTCTTTCTTCAATCAGTATTTTCACGTTTTACTTTTCTGATAGTCATTATTATTCACAATGTTTCTTAACAACATCTTCCCAATCCGTTTATTTATTCCACATTTTACTTTTATTTAATATTTGCCTTAATATTTATTCAATATGTTTTTCAGTAGATATTTATTATTTATCTGAGTAGAACACGAAAGCGTCGCCAGGTTTTGAATTCTTTTTTTACTAAATGGTAAATCTACTTTTGAGAATGAACAGAAATCTGATCGCTTTAAAAATATTAGAGTCTGAAGACATATCTTTGGCTTCTACAACTTCCATATAACGGTTAAGATGTTCTTTCAGATTCGTTAACAATCTGTGTGATTAGAGCAATTCAATGCTATGAATATGTGGAAGAAAAATTGAATGCAATTCATATTTCACACAAATCATTAGAAGTATTTGTAAATATGTTTATATATTTGTACCAGCCATTCATTTTCTGTTTTTGTTTACATATAGTCAGAGCGACCAATAAGAGAAGTTTTCGTATAGACAAATTTTTAAAGCTTTCGAAAATGTATTTTTGATGACCATATTTCTATAAGAACTTTGATGTTTTTTTTTACTTTACTCTGCTCAGACGCTATACTTTATCGTTGTGACATGTATTTCGCCATAGTTAAAGATCATTTAACGTTATAGGTTCGATGTTAGAAACAATTTACTGAAAATAATAACAACTAAATACAAATGGAAGACCATTTCAGATTATATATGTTTTTAGAAATATTTTAGTTCTGCATAACTAAAATTTAAATGTATTTTTTCTAAATGAAAAATCATTTTCAAAGCTTTCCACCAGCTTCAATTGAAAAGTAAAAGGATTCATTTTTCTAATTCCAGGAAACAAAATACTGTGGTGTGTTGTAAATAGAAATTATAATGATTTTTAGTCGATTCTTCAGAAAAACAATCGAGACGGCTTTTAAAGAAATGCAAACAAAACTTAATTCTCGGTTTGAAAAATCCCGCAAAATAAAATATAAATTTCTGAAACGCTATTTTCATAAAATTAGCAAATTAGAAGTTAAATTAAACTTTTCCAGAAAATATTACCGTATTTAATGGCATATAAGGCGCACTTTTTTTTTAGTAAAAATATCTTTTAAAATTCCCCTGCGTTTTATATGCCATATGTAAGTTTAAAATTCGCGATAGTGGGTCTAAATTAGATACCTGGCAAATTCTGTTAGCTTAGACTAAAGTAACTTTCATATACCTATTGACATTATCTAAAAAGGCTATTATATAAAAAGGCTATTATCTAAAAAGGCTATTATCTCAAAAGGCTATTATGCAAATTAAAAATGTTATCATTGATAATATTCTTTATATTTCATCGTGTTTAATATTATTATTTTGCTTCACTAAAATTAAATGCAATAAATTCAAATTATATATTTGTAAAATATATTTGTTTCATTAATATGTTTCTTGTCATAACTTCCGGTTGCATTAGAATAGATGCCATTAGAATTTTTATGTCCAAATTATTCCACTAAGACTTTTACAAGATGCAGGTTG
Source organism: Acanthosepion lycidas (assembly GCA_963932145.1). Classification (NCBI taxonomy): domain Eukaryota; kingdom Metazoa; phylum Mollusca; class Cephalopoda; order Sepiida; family Sepiidae; genus Acanthosepion; species Acanthosepion lycidas. The sequence goes on along the minus strand of OZ010579.1, from coordinate 3,520,293 downwards.
TACAGATCATGTAAAGGAAAATGTTTGACTGAATTTAATGGTAACTGTACTGATTTTGCTCAATTGTAATAATTGCTTGATTTTTAGTTTTTCTCACTTTTGGATAAAATAAAGTTTTATAGGCTCGTGTTGTTTTTTTCTTATTATTTTTCGTTTAAATGTAATCATGGCTTGTTTAACCAAAATAATACCTCATAAATATAGCCCAAGCTGTAGCATTTACTAATAATTTTACTAATTACGAATTTTTTCTTGATTTGCCCTGCTGAAATTGGTGTGCGTCTTATACACCCGTGCGTCTTATATGCCGTGAAATACAAATGGAAAACAATTTGAAATTATATATGTTCTTAGAAATATTTTAGAAGGATGAAAAATGATATGAAAGAACGGTTTATCTCCTTTGAAAGCCGTGAAAAATTGAAGTCAAATGATCATTGTTTATTTAAATTATAAAAGTTCATTATCAGGGTAATTTAAATTATTTATAATTAATTATATGTGCCAATGAAATATTTATAATAATTGCATGGTTCAACAAAAATATATTCTTATTTTCTGACAAAATATGCTTTCAATTTAATTATCTCCACGATTCAGGCTCAAATGTTTTGGTTCCAAAACAAAATCATACACCAAAAGAATCAAATAATAACAATTACGCCTGTCCGATCACATGCGACATTAAAATAAGATGTATTTCTATTCAGTAATTACCAGAAATAATTTTTGGAAATCTGAATTGAGTTCATAACTCATATGAATGTCACAAATCCACCTCAGAACATTTTGTGGCTCATAAAGTATGAAGGCACACAGACAAAATGTTTTGTTTGAGAAGTTTTTATTTAATACGTTACGGAATATTGCTATTTCCTCAGATAAACATAGATTTGGCGTAAGTCATCAAGTATTGATCTCACCGAGTGAGAAATGAATTCAATTGCCAGGTGATGATAATGATGACGATGATAATGATGATGATAATGATGTTGATGATGATGATGCGGATGGACCAAAGAAACTAATCGCTGCAAGCAATAACCTTCATTGCATTTTGGTTAAGAAACAACCAATTTCGATGGTCGTATTTTTTTATTTAGTTTGGTACAAAGTTACAAGTATGGATAGCTCCGTGAGTATCGAAGTCACCGTCGTATAGCTGGTTACTCTTATTCCGCGAGCCAATCCCTATTCCAGACACTTGCTCAGGCGCATTTGTGTTTATTCAACACATTTGTGTTTATACTACAACTATGCTGAGCAGACCTTAATTACAGTTTCTGGGAACAGAGCTTGTCATCCAGCGTGATCAACAATTTGAACAAGGCCAGCACGCTCAGGCCCTCGGACACGATGACTAGCGAAAGGTTCCGTATGCCTAATTTCAGTCACGAGGCTTGGATCAACCCGTGGTATGATTTTCATGCACTTTCCGCGCGCTGGGATCGATCCCTCCAGTTCGATAATATCAGGAGGTCTCCTTCCTGACAAATCAACCATGGTGAGATACGAACCTGGGTTTCGTGGTCAGAATGCGAATGTTCTAACCACTCGGCCCATAAGTTAACCATATTACCCAATGCCGAATCACCCATAATTTAATGAATGTTTCTCTTCAATTATCTTGTCTTCGATATTCTTGTTCAAAATGTTCTTGACTTTTATTATTTAATGCTCTTTTCTTTGACTTCCATATTTTATTCTTTCATCTTATTGTTCAGTTGTTGGGTGCATCTTTTTACTACCAGCGTCTGTTTTTGTTCTCATATACGCAAGTTTTGTCGTCATTACAAAAGACATGCATTGTTTTGTCTTCTACAAGACAATACTATATAACAACCGGCTAGACCGACATATGGCTAGGTATGCGAATAGAAATGCACTATTGGGGTACAAGCATTATACATGTAAAATCGGAAAATAAAGCACATAGGCAGTTCGTCGGTGTACATTAACAAATGTCTGGAATTGAAACAAAAGAATCTTGGAAATTTTTTCGATATGTATCCATTTTTGCAAGCTTTTTCTGTTCGCAGTTTCTAATTAGACGAATAATACATAACTTTCAACGTCCTGGGTATAACGATAAACTACGTCCAACAGCAAGGCTTCTGATCAGGAGATTTTGAGGAACGTGGAACGACCTCTTAATTGCTGGTATTCCCAAGTCCACACTGACCCGAGATGGTAGCACCTCTTAGGGTCGTAGCTATCGGAAAATACTTAAATCCCAAACTGAGATCAAAACACCATGAAAGTGTAAAAATAGGTTTTAATACCCGCAATACATTTTTGGAAAAAAATTATCATCAGTAATAAATTTTTGAGGAAAGAGTTTTAATCAGCAATATTATTATTACCAGTAATACATTTTTGAAAAAAATATTACCGGTAATACATTATTGAAAGAAAAATATTACCAGAAATAAAAATCTTGTCGGCATCAAATAACCCATTGAGGATGATAAACAAACCAAATCAATATATATATATATATATATATATATATATATATATATATATATATATATATATATATATATATATATATATCTTTGATATATATATATTTATATATATATATAAAGATATCACAGCAATAAAAATCTTGTCGGCATTAAATAACCCATTGGGGTTGATATGCCGTAAAGCAAAAGAAACCAAACCAAACTATAGCTTTTATTATTTCTGTTCGTAGTTTCTGATTAAGCGAATAATAAATTTTATTGTTTAAAAAATCTAAAATGAATAAAATCAATGACCTTTCTTCAACGATATCTGTTCGATTCCTTCCCTCTGTCGATTATTGACAAACCGCTGACCACACACAAATATATCGACCCGTTGCAGCTGTTTGTCCAATCGACCATCAGATTGGATCTTTTTATTATCCGAGGTCTGAAATAATTTTTATTGACACCTTTTTTTTTTTAAATAAAATCATTTTTCTTAGATTCATATTAAATCTGTCAAAGGTCAAGAGAGAGAGAGAGAGAGAGAGAGAGAGAGAGAGAGAGAGAGAGAGTGAGAGTGAGAGAGAGAGAGTGTATCATTTCATGTTTACAGAAAACCTGTCTCGCAGCAATTCAGGTGAACGAAGAAAGCTGAAGCTAAAAACGTAAGATACTATGATTTAAACATATTCAAGACAGACAATCTTTCATTTTGACAAGTATTTTCATTTTTATAAAAAAAGGAGACTTCTAACACTATTCTCAAATCTGACATACTTCTATAGCCGCTTGTAATTCATTTATTGTTATCCGTATATTATCTAACTATTTCTATGGTTGTTCTTGCCCCAGGATGCTTTCCAGGGATTTTAGAAGATTCCAGTCAGGGGAACATGTTTTAGTTCATTTTTCTCATCAATAATATTTTTCTCAGAGCTGAATTTAAAATCTTTTCCTTCCACTGTTATTTACTATATCTAATTTTGAAGTATTGCGATATCTTGAGGAATGAAGCGTCTCTATAGAGGGTTACGGATGGCGTAATCAAAGGATAAAGTTATATTTGGTGATATGATGTATTTGAATGAAGACACTACATGTCTCTAATAAAAACAAGTACCGGTCGGGGAAACATGTGACAAATTAAGTTCTTATGCGGATGTGTGTTTTAAAGAAACTAATATGCATTAAAAAGATAGAAATAAAGCAGCATTCGTATTGGAAATGCAACCCTGGATTTTCTATTGCCTCTATCTTTACATCATCAAATATTTTAATCTATTTTCTGCTACATATAAAATAACTGGTCTTAGTGCAACAAAATAGATAATTTATTTTACGATAATAATTGATTCCCAAGATGTCGATATCTTGTGCAAAGAAATGTGCTTATTTTGTTTTGGTTTGGTTTGTTTTATGGCATATCAACACCTCAATGGGTTATTTAATACCGACAAAATTTTTATTGCTGGCAATATTTTTTTCACAAAAATTTACTGCTGGCAATTTTTTCCCAAAAAAATTGCTGATATTAAAACCCATTTTTACACTTTCACACTGTTTTGACTCCTTTTGGTGGGTTAACTATTTGCCCTTAGCTAGGACCCTGACAGGGTGCCACCATCCCGGGTTAGGTTGAACCTGGGAACACCAGAAATTAAGAGTTGGTTCCACGCTTATCAAAATCTCCTGATCAGAAACCTTGATGTTGGATGTAGTTTATCGTCTTACCCAGGACGCGGATGCAGTTTATCGTCTTACTGAGGACGCGGACGCATTTTATCGTCATACCCAGGGCGCGGATGTAGTTTATCGTCATACCCAGGGCGCGGATGTAGTTTATCGTCTTACCCAGGGCGCGTATGTAGTTTATCGTCATACCCAGGGCGCGAATGTAGTTTATCGTCTTACCCAGGGCGCGAATGTAGTTTATCGTCTTATGCCGAGGAAAAAAAAATCAAGAGTTTTCAAATGTGCACGACATTTTTCTCTAAACTAAATGACACAAATGTTGATGTTTCTAAAGAACGCACGTGGCGCGTACAACTTGCATCGGAAAAGTCAGGAAAATCCTAGAATACAACGCGCACGATTGACATTATTATTAGTTTCGATCAAGAGTATGTCCAATTTGCTTGTTGTATAGTTTACCTTAGCAAATATACTTTAGAAACTAGAAATGATTGAAATGGCTTAAAATTATGCGAATTTAAAATTTGATGAAACTTAAACAGAAATATATTTTTATTCATTCATTTTCAGGAGACTACCTAGAATACGCCGACTTTATCCCCTACAGAGGCGAGTAAGATCTGTGGTGAGTACGAAATGATAACTCCCTTTACCCAGTCCCTTCCAATTTAGACGAATTGAGGGAAAAGCCTATGTGAAAATATCTTTCACGCGCCTATGTGAAATTATCTTTGGTCCGATGAAAACTTCGTCTTCACAATTATTGACCAGCGAGTTGGAAAAAAATACGAAAACAAATTCGCGAGCCTATGTGATTTTTTTTTGACCAATGAAAACGTTGTTTTCAAAGGAATTAGCAGTTGAGCTTAGAAATAGAAAGAAAAGAAAATAGAGAGCCTATGCGAAATTCGATTTGATATAAAATAAGGAAATAAATTAAATCAGCACGAGAAGAATCGGAAATCACGTGAAAAGTTTCATTTTTGTTCACGCGACCAGCGTTCTGAATTTCGCCAGTGTCAAAATACTCGCTGATTATATTAGGTTGGTGCAAAAATAATGACGTAATCATGTCGTTTTTTGACGTATTTTTTAACGTCAAAAAACGACATGATTACGTCATTATTTTTGCACCAACCTAATATTATTGACTTTAACGAAGCACCTCAAAGAAATTTCTTCCAACAATCCGAGAAAGTTAAGCATTTCAAATTATCTCTCTTCATCTACTTTTGAATGTATGGAAGGATATATTACTTTTGTGAGCAACGAACTCTTTTACCTTTGTTTTAAACAGTTTTTAAATATTATATTATGTCAGATCATTGCATCTGTTGTATGAACATTTCATCTTCATGGCAATTTGTTGAAACAATGGACTTTAAGAGCTTTATATTCATTTTTCTTGAAACGGGCTACTGAAACAACTTCGTAAATTATGCCTCTTTCTCACATCCTATTTCTGTTGGCTGTCTTTACCTCCCCCCTCCCTCTTTCTCTCTCCCTCCCTCCACCCTTCTTCTTTTCCTTCACTTCTCTTTCGATTTCCTCTCTCCCATATCCAGTCTCCCCTATTTTTATCTCTTCCCCTTTATCTCTCCCATTTCTTTTTTCTTTTCTTTTCGCTCAACTTCTGTCATCCCATCTCGATCCCGGTCGCTTCTCGTTCGCCTTTTATCTCTTTGCTTCTCTCTTCTCTTCCATTCCCCTTTCATCTTATGCCCTCTCACTTCTCCCTCCCACTCTTACTCTCTATCTCTCTTTCTCTATCTCCATTCACCCCCTCACCCACCTTCCCCCGTCTCTACACATCTCTATTAAACAAGCTAAGTGATTAAAGTTTTTTTTTTTTTTTTTTTTTTTTTTTTTTAACTGAGAGGAAATTACTTTATAATTTATTTCTCATTAGAAAAGAAAATAGGCCGGCCAATTTGAAGAGGAATTGCCCCCGGCACAGAAAAGCGAATATAAATTTTCATTTGAAAGATAAAAATGATTTGAATTTATTTTCAAACCAAAAAATCTATAAGTAAATTGATGTGACGCATTAAGAATCTCTGGACTTGATTCCGGGAAGAAAAATCAACAGGACGGACGAAGGAAATGACGTCAAAAGTCAAAAGAAAAGAAGAAGAATTTCAAATAATAAGAACATATCTGATAGAATAATGAAAGATAATTACAAATTAATAAAATAATAACAATGTGTCCTTTTGATTCAAGGATAAAGCAAAAGGAAGAATAGAATTTAATCACCTATGACCGATTGTAGTTTGAACTCGCAAGGTTTTGGAAATCGAAAAAGGTCACAATAATACCATTTGTCATTGTTATCCTTAGTGCAATGACTGTTAGAATAAAGACGTGGAGAAAGAAAAATGTCCTTGATTGCCTAGTGGAACTGTTACAGAAAAGAAGCCTCTTAGGAACAACACGAATAATCCAAAAAGGTATTTAGAGTCTGAAGATAGTTGCATAATAACTGTGTTGTTAATGTTAGCTGTGATCCGTTATTCATGCTTCAATTATTAGATGTTAAGATCTTATCTGAAAAAATAATAATAATAATAAGCTAATAATAAAAGCTTATCGCCCAGACATTGTTTTAGAGGCCGCACACAAAAAGTTTTATTGATGTAAAATATGTTTGTTTTTATTAAATTGGTCAGTGGAAAATGTCATGATGCCATTTCTGACCTTAGGCCTCTGGTCCGGACCCGAAAAGAAATGAGTACACACCAGAAATCAAAGGAAATAATAATAATAATAATAATAATAATAATAATAATAATTTTAGAATTTACTTACGAAGAAACAAACAATATATTACCTTTCCGCGACATCAGCTTATATTCTATTCATTACGAACAAGAACTAAGTGTCTATCGCAAATCAACTAATAAATATGATCTACATTGTTATTCTCACCATAACAATAAAACAAATATCGGATTTTATTGAAGAGCACTCAGAATTTGCAGCCCTCAATATTTACGTGCTGAGTGAAAATACTTTTAAGGTCCTCCAATAACCTAAATATCTTTTATTCAACGCTTAACAGGAGATTTATTTTAGAATAATAAAAAATGATTCAATCAAGCAAATCCAACGAAACAAGATACTCTACTCATCAACTCTATCAAAAAAGCAATCCAAATGAATGCTTAAAATAAAATGTGTTACAACTATTTCCAACATCTTGAACAAAAAAAGAAAACCTTTATTGTAACAACATGAAGTCCTTCTCGAGAACGATACGCGTTACACTTAATATTTAATGTAAACCGACGGGAAAAAAAAAAAAAAAAAAAAAAAAAACTCTCAAATGTCGCAGAATCTTTCGTAGAATCTTCACACGTACTAAAATGACAGCTCAACAGTCACTCCTTCTTTCACCTCCTTTTTTTAAATTCTTTCCTTTTAGTTTGCTAAGGCAATAAAATAAAATTCTTATTAATTGTACGTAATTGCTTATATATTTATTCGTACTCTCTCTTTTGAGGAATCTAACGCGTCGCTATCCTAAATAATATTGCTATTTGTAAACTATCAATTATTCAATCCCATAAAATTTACGTGCGACAGAAAACGCAGTAACAACATCAAGCATGGTGAGACTGTGGCTATAATATGATGGGGCTATGGTACTAGTATGGAGAGACTGTAGCCCTAGCGTGGAGAGGCTGTGGTTCTATATTCTACAGGGTTAACAGAACATACACCCTTGTGCAATAAAATTGAAACAAAATGAATAATTCCGTTATTATTCATTTTTGTTCATATTTTTATAATGATAGATGACCCAGTGCACGTGTTAGTAGTTCGTATATCCATTCAACGACTTCTTTCTTTGCAGATTGACCACAGATTCTCGGTTGGATTTAAATCAGGAGAGTTTCCGAGCCAGTCGATAGTACTTTGATTTGATCACCGGTGTTCGTACAGCGTTACAATTTTCGTACACTTCCTTGGAGTAACGACCATCGCAGACAATGGCCGTAGGACAACTAATCGACATTCGAGACAATAGTGTTTAGGCGCGATAAAAATCTGATGCAATCACTGATGACGTACTATTTTTCAAGGCCAAACAAATTATACACACCGGAAATAGATTCATATTACTGCACACCACTGCAAATGAGCTAATCTGAGGAGAAAATAGAAATCGATTACACTCTGTCACTCCAGTTGGTCTAAGACTGATTGTATGGTGGAAGAAAGGAAACTAAAGCAGTTGTTTCAATTAATTTGCACAAGGGTGTAGCAAAGTAAGTATTCTTCAACAATCTAAAGAAGCAAATAAAAAAATATTATTTTCAGAATTCTTTAAGGTGATCTTCTATGGCTTTTAATTTTCTGTTCGTTTTCCGAATGATTTTTCTCTCATATATGGCGGGAGAAATCGATGTTTAAAATGGCTAAATACTGTTTTTGCCTTAACACTGACACCGTAGGGTGAACTCGAAATGTTACTTTGAAACAACTGCAAGACACAGCAAAAAACTGAGTGGTATGAAAAACAACACGGAAAAGTGAGGCCTTCAGCATTACATTCCATATTTGTTTGTCAATAGGACTGATTCAGATCGATGAATCGGCACCTTCAGGATTATCTCGTGTCCCTCACTGGCAATTTACGTGGATTAAGTGACTCAGCAGATTTATCGATACCACTAAAACACCTGAAAATTTGGGGCTAACTTTATATTACTTTAGTAATATACCAACTGAACTGTGCTGTCAAAAATAACGGCCATATTTAGTTAACTGTGCTTGTAAAATAGCAAAATCTTTTTTTACATTTTAAAGTTTAGGTTTACTATTTCCTGATATTTATCTAAATATTTGAGTCAATTTAACATGAAACAATTGCAGAGTTTTATTTATCAAGATTAACGTAGCATAAAATTCTATTTGTGTTTACAGTTTATTAAACACAATCGTCAGGCCTGGACATTAAATTTGAGCATTCAAACAGACTGTGACCTCTGAGTGTTGGCTTCAATATCCACTTTTAGATTTACATATGTTATATCCCTGATAGTGCGCACTTTAATCCATAAATCTAGCATGCCTCAAATCTATATTTATCATTATATATATATATATATATATATATATATATATATATATATATAAAGTGAACATAGAAGTCAACACTTAGAGGCGACAGTCTGTTTCATGCTATATGCAATCGTCAAGCCACGTGTGCTGTTATTTTTCTCGGCTATTTATATATATACGGGTTAGTGGTGCATTGTGGGTATTCTATTATGGCGGTTATTTCACCGGAAGTCGTTTGTTTATCTATTTAGGTCAAATTATATTGCTTGTCTTTATTTTTGTTTCTTATTTTATTTATTTATTTATTTATTAACGTAGTAAAAATTTGTTTATATCACTTATTTAACAGTTTTGTTTTGGTTTGGGAATTTAATTAAAACTATTTGTTCAGTTTTGGGGTTGATTGTTGTAGTTCATTCTAAGTATTATTTTGGCGGGAACAGTTTTTAATTGATTATCTTTATTTGGGATTGGTTTGTTTATTTATTTACTTGGATGAATTTAGGTTAATTTATTTTACTTGTATATTTTCTCTTTTCGGTTTTCGATTTTTAAGTAACATAGTATTTTTTTATGTTTTATTTCTATTTTTTTTTTTTTTGTTATTTTTGCTTATGAGTATATTTATTTGCTTTTATTTTATTTTTTCCGTTTTTAATTTTTTAGGTTACGTAGTAAAAATTTATTTTCATGTCTGCATTTTGAGATGAGTTCGGATCTTTTGTTTAATAATTTATTTTGGTCGGGAAAAGTAATGATAGCTATTTTTTCCTCCGAGCAAAGTTTGCAAGTTTTTGATTGGTTATTGTAGGCTGATGATTTTTTCCTTATCTTCCAAGATATTTTTGGTGTGATGTTCGTTTTGTTTTTAATTTCCCAGATATACTTAGAAAGCATTGTACTGTTTGCATATTTACTATTTGTGAAAGATGTTTTGTGTGTATAATTTCTTTGTTTCCAGGGTCCTTCAGTTACTCCTATGTATACTTTTTCTTCATTATCTGGTGATTTTATCGTGGCTTGGTATATTACGTTGTTTTGTAAACAATTTCCGTTTAAGGGACATTCGTTCTTTATTCTGCAGTTGCACGTGGGTTTAATTTGTTCGTGTGGTTTGTTGATAATTTTCCTATTGTGCTTTTTTATTATTTGTGCCATGCTCTCGGTGCAGCTGTAGCTGATTTTTACAGTGTTTTTGTTGAATATCTTGTGTAAGGTGCTTGATTCTGGGAAGTGTTTGTGTAAGAGTTTGAAGAATATTTTCCCTACGTTTGTTTTTACGTTCTTGCTGTACGGTGGGTTGAACCATATGATATTTCTTCTTCTGTTGGCCTTTTTTGTATTCTGTGGTGAGTATGTGAGTGTTTCTGGGAATCCGCTATCTTTTAGGGCTGTTTCATAGTCTTTCTTAGCTTTGTTAAATAGGGATTCATTGGAGGAATTGTCAGAGAGCCTGCGGTTAATCGATTTTGGTATCTGTTTGATTATAGAAGGTGGATGGTTGGAAGATGTGTGTATGTAGAGTGGTTTGTCATTAGGTTTTCTATATGGTTTATGTGTGCCTTCTCTTAGGTTGAAGGTAACATCTAGAAAATCTACTTCGTTTAGGTTAGTTTTTATATCTATGTCGAATCCGTTATTTTTAAAAATCTTTATTATTGCTTTTCTAGTTTTGTCTGTGTTTTGTTTGTTACAGTTTCTTAAGATTATGAGACCATCGTCCCTGTAGAGTCCTGTGTCATTTCTATCTATTATTTTGCTCAGTTCGTTTAGTAAGTACATGCCTATGATTTCGCATGCTTCTGCACCGTCAAAGCTTCCCATTGTAGTGTCAAATATCCCATCTCTCTTTATCCATGCTTCTTCATTGTGGAATAATAGTGATTTACGGGAGTGCTTAATGATGTTGATTTCGCTTGGTTGTATTATTACTTGTTCCTGAGCTAAGTTGATGGCCTTATCTAGCATACGTTCTGTTATGGATGGGTAAAATTCTTTTATGTCTAATTGTAAGAATTGGCAGTTTTGTTTGTTATTTATGCTGTGGAACCAGTCAATAGTTGTTTTCGTATTTTTCCACTGGTTTACTCCTAATTTCTTCCTAAGTTCAGAATTAATTCTTTCTAGTATTGTTTTACTTATTTTACCTAGTTCACTTTTGGCTGGGTTTATGAGTCTACATGCAGGATTGGTTTTGAAATTTTCTTTATGGTCTTTTAGTGTGATAAAGGCTCCTGCCTTGCTAATACAACTTATTCGGTCATCCAGGTCTAATTTTTGGGCGATTGTTTTAGCTTCCTTATTGATATCGTGTTCTGTTGTTTGGGGTGCCTTTTTGTATGTTTTGGTTATGTTGTTCTTCAGTAATTTATTGTGTGTAGGAGGACTTAGTTTGTATAAATTTCTCGTTTTGTCGGCAGCGATAAATACACTTGCTGAATTGTTTATTTTAGTTATATCTGCTTTTAGTTTTTTTTGGAATGCATCTTGTTTTTTGTGGAATTTTATGTTTCTAACTAGGTCAGTTAAGTCTTTCTCGAAATTGTCTAATTCTTTTTGTTGTGGGGGGCATTTTTTTGTTTTAAAGCCGTATTTTTCCTTAAGTGTGTTGTTATTGTAAAGGTCCCGGTTTAAAAAGTGGACTTTCCATCTCATTCTTTTTAGGAAACTTTCTATTTTTTCAATTAATTTTAGTTTATATATAGGGGGGGATGGGATGGGTATGTTTTTTAGGGAGTAGTCGAGGTTAAATTTTTCCATGTCCATACTGGGTTATAAATGTAGCGAAAGTGCTCTACTGTTTACCAGGAGCTGAATATAAAGAAATATAGTCTTAAGGTGTGCTATATTTATGGAATAAAGTGCTCAATATCAGAGATAGAGCGTGTGTAAATATAAAAGTGAACATAGAAGTCAACACTTAGAGGCGACAGTCTGTTTCATGCTATATGCAATCGTCAAGCCACGTGTGCTGTTATTTTTCTCGGCTATTTATATATATACGGGTTAGTGGTGCATTGTGGGTATTCTATTATGGCGGTTATTTCACCGGAAGTCGTTTGTTTATCTATTTAGGTCAAATTATATTGCTTGTCTTTATTTTTGTTTCTTATTTTATTTATTTATTTATTTATTAACGTAGTAAAAATTTGTTTATATCACTTATTTAACAGTTTTGTTTTGGTTTGGGAATTTAATTAAAACTATTTGTTCAGTTTTGGGGTTGATTGTTGTAGTTCATTCTAAGTATTATTTTGGCGGGAACAGTTTTTAATTGATTATCTTTATTTGGGATTGGTTTGTTTATTTATTTACTTGGATGAATTTAGGTTAATTTATTTTACTTGTATATTTTCTCTTTTCGGTTTTCGATTTTTAAGTAACATAGTATTTTTTTATGTTTTATTTCTATTTTTTTTTTTTTTTTTTTGTTATTTTTGCTTATGAGTATATTTATTTGCTTTTATTTTATTTTTTCCGTTTTTAATTTTTTAGGTTACGTAGTAAAAATTTATTTTCATGTCTGCATTTTGAGATGAGTTCGGATCTTTTGTTTAATAATTTATTTTGGTCGGGAAAAGTAATGATAGCTATTTTTTCCTCCGAGCAAAGTTTGCAAGTTTTTGATTGGTTATTGTAGGCTGATGATTTTTTCCTTATCTTCCAAGATATTTTTGGTGTGATGTTCGTTTTGTTTTTAATTTCCCAGATATACTTAGAAAGCATTGTACTGTTTGCATATTTACTATTTGTGAAAGATGTTTTGTGTGTATAATTTCTTTGTTTCCAGGGTCCTTCAGTTACTCCTATGTATACTTTTTCTTCATTATCTGGTGATTTTATCGTGGCTTGGTATATTACGTTGTTTTGTAAACAATTTCCGTTTAAGGGACATTCGTTCTTTATTCTGCAGTTGCACGTGGGTTTAATTTGTTCGTGTGGTTTGTTGATAATTTTCCTATTGTGCTTTTTTATTATTTGTGCCATGCTCTCGGTGCAGCTGTAGCTGATTTTTACAGTGTTTTTGTTGAATATCTTGTGTAAGGTGCTTGATTCTGGGAAGTGTTTGTGTAAGAGTTTGAAGAATATTTTCCCTACGTTTGTTTTTACGTTCTTGCTGTACGGTGGGTTGAACCATATGATATTTCTTCTTCTGTTGGCCTTTTTTGTATTCTGTGGTGAGTATGTGAGTGTTTCTGGGAATCCGCTATCTTTTAGGGCTGTTTCATAGTCTTTCTTAGCTTTGTTAAATAGGGATTCATTGGAGGAATTGTCAGAGAGCCTGCGGTTAATCGATTTTGGTATCTGTTTGATTATAGAAGGTGGATGGTTGGAAGATGTGTGTATGTAGAGTGGTTTGTCATTAGGTTTTCTATATGGTTTATGTGTGCCTTCTCTTAGGTTGAAGGTAACATCTAGAAAATCTACTTCGTTTAGGTTAGTTTTTATATCTATGTCGAATCCGTTATTTTTAAAAATCTTTATTATTGCTTTTCTAGTTTTGTCTGTGTTTTGTTTGTTACAGTTTCTTAAGATTATGAGACCATCGTCCCTGTAGAGTCCTGTGTCATTTCTATCTATTATTTTGCTCAGTTCGTTTAGTAAGTACATGCCTATGATTTCGCATGCTTCTGCACCGTCAAAGCTTCCCATTGTAGTGTCAAATATCCCATCTCTCTTTATCCATGCTTCTTCATTGTGGAATAATAGTGATTTACGGGAGTGCTTAATGATGTTGATTTCGCTTGGTTGTATTATTACTTGTTCCTGAGCTAAGTTGATGGCCTTATCTAGCATACGTTCTGTTATGGATGGGTAAAATTCTTTTATGTCTAATTGTAAGAATTGGCAGTTTTGTTTGTTATTTATGCTGTGGAACCAGTCAATAGTTGTTTTCGTATTTTTCCACTGGTTTACTCCTAATTTCTTCCTAAGTTCAGAATTAATTCTTTCTAGTATTGTTTTACTTATTTTACCTAGTTCACTTTTGGCTGGGTTTATGAGTCTACATGCAGGATTGGTTTTGAAATTTTCTTTATGGTCTTTTAGTGTGATAAAGGCTCCTGCCTTGCTAATACAACTTATTCGGTCATCCAGGTCTAATTTTTGGGCGATTGTTTTAGCTTCCTTATTGATATCGTGTTCTGTTGTTTGGGGTGCCTTTTTGTATGTTTTGGTTATGTTGTTCTTCAGTAATTTATTGTGTGTAGGAGGACTTAGTTTGTATAAATTTCTCGTTTTGTCGGCAGCGATAAATACACTTGCTGAATTGTTTATTTTAGTTATATCTGCTTTTAGTTTTTTTTGGAATGCATCTTGTTTTTTGTGGAATTTTATGTTTCTAACTAGGTCAGTTAAGTCTTTCTCGAAATTGTCTAATTCTTTTTGTTGTGGGGGGCATTTTTTTGTTTTAAAGCCGTATTTTTCCTTAAGTGTGTTGTTATTGTAAAGGTCCCGGTTTAAAAAGTGGACTTTCCATCTCATTCTTTTTAGGAAACTTTCTATTTTTTCAATTAATTTTAGTTTATATATAGGGGGGGGATGGGATGGGTATGTTTTTTAGGGAGTAGTCGAGGTTAAATTTTTCCATGTCCATACTGGGTTATAAATGTAGCGAAAGTGCTCTACTGTTTACCAGGAGCTGAATATAAAGAAATATAGTCTTAAGGTGTGCTATATTTATGGAATAAAGTGCTCAATATCAGAGATAGAGCGTGTGTAAATATAAAAGTGAACATAGAAGTCAACACTTAGAGGCGACAGTCTGTTTCATGCTATATGCAATCGTCAAGCCACGTGTGCTGTTATTTTTCTCGGCTATTTATATATATACGGGTTAGTGGTGCATTGTGGGTATTCTATTATGGCGGTTATTTCACCGGAAGTCGTTTGTTTATCTATTTAGGTCAAATTATATTGCTTGTCTTTATTTTTGTTTCTTATTTTATTTATTTATTTATTTATTAACGTAGTAAAAATTTGTTTATATCACTTATTTAACAGTTTTGTTTTGGTTTGGGAATTTAATTAAAACTATTTGTTCAGTTTTGGGGTTGATTGTTGTAGTTCATTCTAAGTATTATTTTGGCGGGAACAGTTTTTAATTGATTATCTTTATTTGGGATTGGTTTGTTTATTTATTTACTTGGATGAATTTAGGTTAATTTATTTTACTTGTATATTTTCTCTTTTCGGTTTTCGATTTTTAAGTAACATAGTATTTTTTTATGTTTTATTTCTATTTTTTTTTTTTTTTTTTTGTTATTTTTGCTTATGAGTATATTTATTTGCTTTTATTTTATTTTTTCCGTTTTTAATTTTTTAGGTTACGTAGTAAAAATTTATTTTCATGTCTGCATTTTGAGATGAGTTCGGATCTTTTGTTTAATAATTTATTTTGGTCGGGAAAAGTAATGATAGCTATTTTTTCCTCCGAGCAAAGTTTGCAAGTTTTTGATTGGTTATTGTAGGCTGATGATTTTTTCCTTATCTTCCAAGATATTCTTGGTGTGATGTTCGTTTTGTTTTTAATTTCCCAGATATACTTAGAAAGCATTGTACTGTTTGCATATTTACTATTTGTGAAAGATGTTTTGTGTGTATAATTTCTTTGTTTCCAGGGTCCTTCAGTTACTCCTATGTATACTTTTTCTTCATTATCTGGTGATTTTATCGTGGCTTGGTATATTACGTTGTTTTGTAAACAATTTCCGTTTAAGGGACATTCGTTCTTTATTCTGCAGTTGCACGTGGGTTTAATTTGTTCGTGTGGTTTGTTGATAATTTTCCTATTGTGCTTTTTTATTATTTGTGCCATGCTCTCGGTGCAGCTGTAGCTGATTTTTACAGTGTTTTTGTTGAATATCTTGTGTAAGGTGCTTGATTCTGGGAAGTGTTTGTGTAAGAGTTTGAAGAATATTTTCCCTACGTTTGTTTTTACGTTCTTGCTGTACGGTGGGTTGAACCATATGATATTTCTTCTTCTGTTGGCCTTTTTTGTATTCTGTGGTGAGTATGTGAGTGTTTCTGGGAATCCGCTATCTTTTAGGGCTGTTTCATAGTCTTTCTTAGCTTTGTTAAATAGGGATTCATTGGAGGAATTGTCAGAGAGCCTGCGGTTAATCGATTTTGGTATCTGTTTGATTATAGAAGGTGGATGGTTGGAAGATGTGTGTATGTAGAGTGGTTTGTCATTAGGTTTTCTATATGGTTTATGTGTGCCTTCTCTTAGGTTGAAGGTAACATCTAGAAAATCTACTTCGTTTAGGTTAGTTTTTATATCTATGTCGAATCCGTTATTTTTAAAAATCTTTATTATTGCTTTTCTAGTTTTGTCTGTGTTTTGTTTGTTACAGTTTCTTAAGATTATGAGACCATCGTCCCTGTAGAGTCCTGTGTCATTTCTATCTATTATTTTGCTCAGTTCGTTTAGTAAGTACATGCCTATGATTTCGCATGCTTCTGCACCGTCAAAGCTTCCCATTGTAGTGTCAAATATCCCATCTCTCTTTATCCATGCTTCTTCATTGTGGAATAATAGTGATTTACGGGAGTGCTTAATGATGTTGATTTCGCTTGGTTGTATTATTACTTGTTCCTGAGCTAAGTTGATGGCCTTATCTAGCATACGTTCTGTTATGGATGGGTAAAATTCTTTTATGTCTAATTGTAAGAATTGGCAGTTTTGTTTGTTATTTATGCTGTGGAACCAGTCAATAGTTGTTTTCGTATTTTTCCACTGGTTTACTCCTAATTTCTTCCTAAGTTCAGAATTAATTCTTTCTAGTATTGTTTTACTTATTTTACCTAGTTCACTTTTGGCTGGGTTTATGAGTCTACATGCAGGATTGGTTTTGAAATTTTCTTTATGGTCTTTTAGTGTGATAAAGGCTCCTGCCTTGCTAATACAACTTATTCGGTCATCCAGGTCTAATTTTTTGGGCGATTGTTTTAGCTTCCTTATTGATATCGTGTTCTGTTGTTTGGGGTGCCTTTTTGTATGTTTTGGTTATGTTGTTCTTCAGTAATTTATTGTGTGTAGGAGGACTTAGTTTGTATAAATTTCTCGTTTTGTCGGCAGCGATAAATACACTTGCTGAATTGTTTATTTTAGTTATATCTGCTTTTAGTTTTTTTTGGAATGCATCTTGTTTTTTGTGGAATTTTATGTTTCTAACTAGGTCAGTTAAGTCTTTCTCGAAATTGTCTAATTCTTTTTGTTGTGGGGGGCATTTTTTTGTTTTAAAGCCGTATTTTTCCTTAAGTGTGTTGTTATTGTAAAGGTCCCGGTTTAAAAAGTGGACTTTCCATCTCATTCTTTTTAGGAAACTTTCTATTTTTTCAATTAATTTTAGTTTATATATAGGGGGGGATGGGATGGGTATGTTTTTTAGGGAGTAGTCGAGGTTAAATTTTTCCATGTCCATACTGGGTTATAAATGTAGCGAAAGTGCTCTACTGTTTACCAGGAGCTGAATATAAAGAAATATAGTCTTAAGGTGTGCTATATTTATGGAATAAAGTGCTCAATATCAGAGATAGAGCGTGTGTAAATATAAAAGTGAACATAGAAGTCAACACTTAGAGGCGACAGTCTGTTTCATGCTATATGCAATCGTCAAGCCACGTGTGCTGTTATTTTTCTCGGCTATTTATATATATACGGGTTAGTGGTGCATTGTGGGTATTCTATTATGGCGGTTATTTCACCGAAATACGAAAACAACTATTGACTGGTTCCACAGCATAAATAACAAACAAAACTGCCAATTCTTACAATTAGACATAAAAGAATTTTACCCATCCATAACAGAACGTATGCTAGATAAGGCCATCAACTTAGCTCAGGAACAAGTAATAATACAACCAAGCGAAATCAACATCATTAAGCACTCCCGTAAATCACTATTATTCCACAATGAAGAAGCATGGATAAAGAGAGATGGGATATTTGACACTACAATGGGAAGCTTTGACGGTGCAGAAGCATGCGAAATCATAGGCATGTACTTACTAAACGAACTGAGCAAAATAATAGATAGAAATGACACAGGACTCTACAGGGACGATGGTCTCATAATCTTAAGAAACTGTAACAAACAAAACACAGACAAAACTAGAAAAGCAATAATAAAGATTTTTAAAAATAACGGATTCGACATAGATATAAAAACTAACCTAAACGAAGTAGATTTTCTAGATGTTACCTTCAACCTAAGAGAAGGCACACATAAACCATATAGAAAACCTAATGACAAACCACTCTACATACACACATCTTCCAACCATCCACCTTCTATAATCAAACAGATACCAAAATCGATTAACCGCAGGCTCTCTGACAATTCCTCCAATGAATCCCTATTTAACAAAGCTAAGAAAGACTATGAAACAGCCCTAAAAGATAGCGGATTCCCAGAAACACTCACATACTCACCACAGAATACAAAAAAGGCCAACAGAAGAAGAAATATCATATGGTTCAACCCACCGTACAGCAAGAACGTAAAAACAAACGTAGGGAAAATATTCTTCAAACTCTTACACAAACACTTCCCAGAATCAAGCACCTTACACAAGATATTCAACAAAAACACTGTAAAAATCAGCTACAGCTGCACCGAGAGCATGGCACAAATAATAAAAAAGCACAATAGGAAAATTATCAACAAACCACACGAACAAATTAAACCCACGTGCAACTGCAGAATAAAGAACGAATGTCCCTTAAACGGAAATTGTTTACAAAACAACGTAATATACCAAGCCACGATAAAATCACCAGATAATGAAGAAAAAGTATACATAGGAGTAACTGAAGGACCCTGGAAACAAAGAAATTATACACACAAAACATCTTTCACAAATAGTAAATATGCAAACAGTACAATGCTTTCTAAGTATATCTGGGAAATTAAAAACAAAACGAACATCACACCAAAAATATCTTGGAAGATAAGGAAAAAATCATCAGCCTACAATAACCAATCAAAAACTTGCAAACTTTGCTCGGAGGAAAAAATAGCTATCATTACTTTTCCCGACCAAAATAAATTATTAAACAAAAGATCCGAACTCATCTCAAAATGCAGACATGAAAATAAATTTTTACTACGTAACCTAAAAAATTAAAAACGGAAAAAATAAAATAAAAGCAAATAAATATACTCATAAGCAAAAATAACAAAAAAAAAAAAAAAAAAAAATAGAAATAAAACATAAAAAAATACTATGTTACTTAAAAATCGAAAACCGAAAAGAGAAAATATACAAGTAAAATAAATTAACCTAAATTCATCCAAGTAAATAAATAAACAAACCAATCCCAAATAAAGATAATCAATTAAAAACTGTTCCCGCCAAAATAATACTTAGAATGAACTACAACAATCAACCCCAAAACTGAACAAATAGTTTTAATTAAATTCCCAAACCAAAACAAAACTGTTAAATAAGTGATATAAACAAATTTTTACTACGTTAATAAATAAATAAATAAATAAAATAAGAAACAAAAATAAAGACAAGCAATATAATTTGACCTAAATAGATAAACAAACGACTTCCGGTGAAATAACCGCCATAATAGAATACCCACAATGCACCACTAACCCGTATATATATAAATAGCCGAGAAAAATAACAGCACACGTGGCTTGACGATTGCATATAGCATGAAACAGACTGTCGCCTCTAAGTGTTGACTTCTATGTTCACTTTTATATTTACACACGCTCTATCTCTGATATTGAGCACTTTATTCCATAAATATAGCACACCTTAAGACTATATTTCTTTATATATATATATATATATATATATATATATATATATATATATATGTTGTAATGTAGGGAAGGTTACTGAATAGAATAATCACACGAAGGTTGGTAATGAACAGTAATACTTAGGACAAGAATAACACATATAAAATTCGCCAGCAGCATGTAGAAGAAGTAGTGAACTGCTAGAAATGAGTCAAGTCAATTCCACAATGAATTTACAAATGCCGACTAACATACAGTATTTACTACTGTATTTATGTGAATGAGGACATACCCATTACCGTCTGTACGTATGCTACAAGAATATATATATATATATATATATATATATATATATATATATATATATATATATATATATATATATAAGGAGGCGCGATCGAGTATTGGATAACGACTTGGTTAGAGGAATCGGAGATTCGAATTCCAGTCGAATCCATTGCATTCACTTACGTGCTAATACTCTTGGGAAAGGTGTGAATCGTCTCCAGCTATGGGTAAAGAGCAGGACAGACTGGGTTTTATAGCCTTGGATGGCAGCTGGTCTAGGAGAAGGACAGCTCTGAATTCAAAACCTGCGGAGGGTCGTTTGGGGACTCTGTGGCACGTAGTACACCAGGTCCCTGTATTCGGCCCTTCAAAGTGTGGATGGATATATATATAAAAGAGAACATTGAAGTCAAAACTTAGAGATGACAGGCTGTTTCACGCTAGAGGCAATCGTCAGGCCACTTGCATATATATATATATATATATATATATATATATATATATATATATATATATATATATATATGAAGAAATATAGTCTTAAGATGTGCTATATTTATGGGATAAAGTGCTCAATATCGATGATAGAGTGTGTGTAGATATAAAAGAGAACATTGGAGTCAACACTTAGAGGCGACAGCCTGTTACACGCTAGACGTAATCGTCAGGCCACTTGTATATATATATATATATATATATATATATATATATATGGTTGGATAGATGTGAGCTTGTGACCCTGGGTTTCACGCTTTAGCGATCGTCAGACAAACTGATTAATTTTTAAAAAAATTTGGTTTTATGTAGATTGCGCGTATTGGTGTTATTGTGGAAGTGGTGGGGGAAACTTCGTCGTTTTTTTCATCGTACTGACGCAAACATCGATGTATGCAGACACATATACATACTTGGTCGTCCGTCGGGACTCATACATATATAAACATATGTGGGCAGTTTCGGATATGACATATGTATGTATACGGGTGGTGTTGTGTCTATACATACGCATTTGTATGTTGAAATTTAAAGATTGGAAGTGTGGCGGAAATGTCTCGTGAATGTTTCGTGAATGTATACATGCCATTTTTTTTTCCGCTGAATAATATTTCCTCGCATGTATGTATATACGTGTGGTGGGGTTTGTGTGAAATTATGATAGGTAAAAATTATTATTATTTATATTTATTTTTGAATTTTGAAAAAAATGGCGGTTTATTTGTTATATTTAAAGCTGGTTATTTGTTTGTTTTTGACTGTGTATATGTAACAGGTAGAAATTTGTAATCTTTATTGGTTATTTATATGTTAATGTTTAATATTTAATATGCTGGGTGAGAGGGTAGTTTGATTTAATAACAGGTCTATATGATATGATGTGATAGTAATGTTGCAAGGGATTGGAGGCAATGATAATATAATTAGCTAATAGTTATTGTAAATTGGTAGAAATTGTAAATTGGTAGAAATGATTAGTAACGGTGGTGGGAGAATGATGAAACCATGAATGTAGTTATAGTGGTGGTAGCTAAAGAGTGGTTGTTGGTGTTTTATTTTATTTTATTTTATTTTGTTATATGTATCAATTTATTTTGGTATAAATCCTGATAATAGGTATTCTGTGTAAAATTATGGTAGGTGAAGATTGCTATAATATTTTAATTTTTAATTTTTAATTTACAAAAATATTATTGTTTATTATATTAAAGCTCACTATTTCCTTGTTTATT
>OZ010579.1:3443297-3493297 GCA_963932145.1 Acanthosepion lycidas | reverse complement strand
TCAGAAGCAAGTCTACCTCCTATTCCCCTCATAAAGACAAAAGGCAAATCTCATGTCCTAAATTCCGCAGTAACCAAAACCCAAATAGGTTAAAGAAACCGCCCGGACCATGTTACCATTGTGGTAAATGGCATTGGATGAAATTCTGTCCAGTTAAGGACAAAAAATATTGCAAAAATTGCAATAAAAGTGGGCATACTTTAACTCGGTGCTAATACGCCAACAGAAGGAGAAAACCCAAAAATACAATTAGGCAAGCTCAATCTGACAATATTGTCGATAGGAATTTAAGGAAATATGTAACTGTGAATATTTTCAATAATTCCATTAAATTCCATCTTGACTCGGGTTCCGATCTTTCAACCATTAACTGGCGTACTTGGCGAAAATTAAACAAGCCGACTTTATTAAAAACTGATAAAACAACAAAATCCGTAACTGGCGAAAAGATTAACATTTTAGGCGAGGTAACACTAAATGGAGTTACCAAAAAAGCTAAGTTCAAGGTGAAGGACGGAGCACAACCGGTATTCAAAAAGAAACGGAATGTCCGTTTCGCTGCTCTAGAGCCAATCAACAGAGTTAGATAGACTCATTCCAAAAAATACAGAAGTCTTTGAAGACTCCATTATTGCTACTCTAAGGACAAATTGTAAAATCAAAAACATGATCTCGAGTACCATAAGAGAGCTCCCAGTTACTTTGGCCGACATATAAAGGGAGTCTCGAGAGGATGAATTCATTCAATCCATAAAAAGCAAAATTCGCAACAAAGACCCCAATGTGCCTGAAGTTTTCTCCCTCTGCGATGATGTCCTACTATACAATGACCGCGTAGTGATTCCAAACAGCCTACAAAGAAAAATCCTCAGGGATTTTCACATGGGACATCCGGGGAAGAACCGTACGAAAAGCCTTATGCGCTGCTATGTTTATTGGCCATACATGGACAAGGACATAGCAGACATGATAGAATCATGCAAAGGATGCGCGCTTGAAGCAAAAGCTCCAACCACGACGTGCAAACCATGGCCAAACACAGACCAACCATGGCAAAGAATTCATGTCGATTTTGCAGGGCCTATAGACAACATGTACTGCTTCATTGTTGTGGATAGCCATTCAAATTGGCCTGAGGTCCTACAATGCAAAAGACCAATCACAAACTGCACGATTGGATTTCTTCACGAGCTATTCGCGCGTTTTGGCGTGGTTGATTGTGTAGTTACAGATAATGGCACTCAATTCACATCAAGTGAATTTAGAGACTTCTGCAAATCATATCAGGTGGACCACATTACAACGCCTCAGTACCACCCTAGGTCGAATGGCCAGGCCGAAAGGTTCGTGCACACTCTAAAAAGGGCTTTAAAAAAGGCACTAGGCACACCGACAGATAGAGCATTGTAACAGTTTCTGCAGGTGTATCGGATAAACCCTAATCCGAACACGCCTATGGGAAGCTCGCCGGCAGAAACAATGTTCGCAAGGAAAATCAAGTCTGTCTTCGACAAACCTATTCCACAGCAAACAAAGTTTAAAAAAAAAACCGTATCGCCTCATAAGAAATATTTCAATCCTGGCGATAAAGTCTTATTCAAGGCTTACAAAAACAACATAACATTCTGGGAAGTAGGCACCATAAAACAAAGAATTGGCGAACTGGTCTATATTGTCCAAGTTAATGAAAAACACTCACAAACGCCATTGGAACCAGCTCAGAAAATGCCGTTTGAAGGAATCAGAGGAATCACTACAAAATAGCTGTGAAGAGCCGAACGACGTAATTTTCGATCACTTCGATCTCGACACGGCCCAAGTCTCTCCTGAAGTGCGTCGCTCAGGAAGGAAAAGGAAATTTACTCAACAGAAAAAAGTATTAACAGTTTTATGTTTTTTTTTCTCATTTTCAAAAGAAAAAAAAAACAGAAAACTCTTGGGAGGGGGGTGTTGTGAGACAGTAATATACCTACAACATGGACTCTTCCAGGACTATATAAAATATGCGATATAACACTCTAGAAGAAGAGGAGGAGGAGGAGGAGAGAGAGAGAGAGAGTATTCTAATACCGTAGTATCAGCCGCGTACGACTACCAATATTGGACACTAGCAGATAGTAAGCTCCACTTACACTTACACTATCTTTGTAACCTTTTTGTTTAATATATCTTCCTTACCTCTAATCCGTGTTCCGTGTTTTCCTTCCGTGGTCCCGACTTTGGGCCCACATCAAATATTTTATATATTCAACCGTTAATATATACCCACTACTGTTCAATTTTCATTACAGATTTTATTATGACAAAAAGAAAAGTAGCTTTTTAGGATTAAATTTTGCTCTCGTCAAAATATCCTCCTTTAGCCAAGATTATTGCAGCACAAATATTTGACATTAGTTGCAAAGGTTTCTCAAAGTATTAGTTTTATAATTGATTCCATTCTATTTTCAATGATTCTAAGAACACTTTTTCATTTTTTTTTACTCTTTTGTCAGGTTCATCCCATGCTACTTATGGAGGTCGCTTCAAACTATTAAACTGTAGTATATATATATATATATATATATATATATATATATATATATATATATATAAATTATTTATTTAAAAATTATAACATAAATATGTTATAAAATCACTACAAAAATAGCCATTTTGTTTCAACACCTCCGCTGTCTTATCAAGTGATGATGTTGAAGTCAACATACCGGGGGGGGGGTATATAGTCACGTTGGTAACTAGTAATAATTAATATAGTAAACTAAAAGCAATTCTCGACAGTTATAAAACCACAATTTATTAATATGTCTAATACAAAATTAGTCTATATAAAATTGTGTATAAATTGATTTTTTTGCAGATGTGTCTTCATAGTTAGCATTTAAAATGTTCCGAGAAATGGACACGTATGTCATATAAGGAAAATTTCATCCATTTTAGTAAAAGTCAGTATTCATAGCTTAGAGGAGAAAAAGAAGTTCGGGCGACATTTTATTTGAGAAGCTGACATATTGTTTCAATTTTCTGTTAATCTTTTAATGAGTAACGGCTTTGCTTTTAGGGAAAGGGAATCACTTGTCATTCATTTGCTTTTTTTTCTTAATTGATTGGCAGTAAACTGTTGTGACGTAGGTTCAATGGGGTTAGAAATTGGGTGATTGCAAAAAAATTAAAAATTTCATTTTTATGTCACCTGTTATTTCTCTATGTTCGGTTCACAAATTTCTAATCTTATTTTAGATTTCATATTTGTCAACTAAATCCTGCCTTTATATATATATATATATATATATATATATATATATATATATATATATATATATATATATATATATATGTATATATATATGTATGTATATCAAGGCAGGATGTAGTTTACACTCCGGGCACCCTCTATGACTAGATTTGATACCCTCGTCTTAGTATAATGTTTAACAATATGATCTCACAGATCAGTTAATACTAAGTCGTAAATTTGTTCTTCACTAAATGCCCAGACTTGTAGTCGTGTGTCCAATCTAACCTATGCTTAGTAAATGATTATGAAGTTTATGCAAAAATAGTTACTAATTTTTATTTGTCGATAATATTTCGTTTGTGAGTATGCAATTTATAACCATATTCGCTTCTACTTATCGGGGGAACAGTAATATTTTCCGCTACAAAGAATCAATTAGCAGTCGTCTACTCTTATGAACTTGTCAACTCTTCACAGCGGAACATAATCCGTCGTTCGTCTTTCCATCACTTTTATTTAGCCTCTTCCTTCGATGAGAAGTTTCTAACCCGGAGAGGACAAACTGTAACCTTAGGCGACAAAATCAAATACAATAGGCCACTTGCTAGCAGTGCTCGACACGCTGGCTTGATCGCATCCCAGCAACACAGGAGATTAGTTGACTTGAAAAACTTATGAACGACGTTAAAAGCAAATAGCGAATCAAGAGGCGGAACTCAACTTTTCAAAGCCTTTGTAGACCGTCCTATCAGGTTTCCGACCCAAGCAGAAAGACCGATTTCTTCGGTGGGCAGGCTTTTCAAAGTCAGTTCTCGATTAACACTTCGATTGGCTGTTGTAAAAAGGCGACTTTTTATTGGGAAGTGACATGGAGATCCGCTTTTGAAGGCTTTCGCTCGGTCCGTTGCCCCTGGCAGCCAATTGAACGGAATCGATGTCCAATAGATATTAGGTTTTAATGCTTTTCTGAATCACGATCGATCATTACCGGCCTGAGCATGTCATTGCCACCCTAAATACCCCGCTCCAACTTTCTCTGATTCTCTCCACTTAGATTTTATCGAGTATTGGCAACGAATGAAGTTGGAAATGGACGCGATTGCATCGAAAGCGAGATTTATCGCTGAAATAACAACCTATTAAACTTGATCAACTATTATCGACCACAGACGAGATTCTAAATTAAATAGAAGTAACTAACTCTCGTTCACAAAGTCAAATGATTTTACACTATTCTAAGAGCAGTTACATTTCTGGATAGAACGCCCGGGTGAAAGGTTTTGAACTCTGTCAAGTGATGAGTGAGCAGTCCTAGATAAATATATCAACAGTACCCGATCTTGGTCTAATCTAACTCTTGTAAAGATAAAGCTTCGTAGGAGGAGCCATATACTTCCTGGAGTGAGATAATGTGATAACCTTATTTCTAGCATTATAGAGAAATGTTTGTATATGACAATGGAAAAGAGCAGGAGAAATATTAAATTGTGCCAATATTTAAAGACCGCCTGCATTCAAAATCAGTAATGGAAACATTGTTTTTTATTGTTTTTGACTGACACAGCAGTCAAATATACACCCTTGTGCAAATTAATTGAAACAACCCCCAAAATTCCATTATTATTTACATTTTTTTTCTCATTTTTCCTATGGAATATGACACAGTGCACATGTTAGTACTTCGTATGTCCATTTCACGAAGTCGTTCCTTGCAGATTGACCACAGATTCTCGATTGGATTTAAATCAGGAGAGTTTCCGGGCCAGTCTATAGTACTTTGATTTGTTCACTGGTAAGGCTTGCCGGTGTGTTTGTGCGGCGTTACATTTTTCATATACTTCTTTAGAGTAACATTCATCGCATACAATGGCCATAGGAAAACCAATCGACAGTCGAGACAATAGTGTTTAGGCGTGATAAAAATTTGATGCAATCACAGATTTCGAAAAATTTTTCAAGGACAAACAAATTTCATCATGCACCCAAAAAACATTCATGTTATTGCAAACCATAGCAAATGACCTGAGAAAAAAAAATAGAAATCGATTATACACTATCACTCCAGTTAGTCTAAAACTGACCGTATGTTGAAAGAAATGAAACTAAAGCGTTTGTTTCAATTAATTTGCATATAGGTGTATATATTAATGAATGTTTGTATAGGACATTCCAAAAGCGCAGGAGATTATTCACTTGGGGCCAATACTCAAATTAACCGTGCTTTCAAAATCAGTAATAGAAATATTGCTTGTTTTTTATTCCATTTTGGACACCATTCACTGACACGGGAGTGAAATATACAACTAACTCAGTCAACCAGAAGGCATGAGACTAGATTTAATTATTTTTCTTAAAGCAATTCGAGAAGACATTTCCAAGGCCTTGTACTAATCATGTTATACTAAAAGTACAGTGGAGACAATGAAGCGATGAATAATAATTTCTAAATAAATTCTTCTTCCCCCCAGCTATGGTTAAACGGCAGGACAGAATAGGTCCTATAGCCTTGGTTGGTAACTCACACTAGGAGAAGGAAATCTCTGAATTCAAACCAGCCAGGACACACCACTGTTGTTACGGCTGAAGTACGAGTGGTTACCCTACGACCTGAATGACTCACAGGAATCAGGAACGTAACTCATATGAATACATATGTATAATGGTATAAATAAAGAATTTATGGTAGAATGGAGTTAGCACATTTATTACTTGATCTATTTCTATTTAGCAGTACGGTGGAGTAATGGATAGCGGCTCGGATTGAGGAATGAGAGAGCCGAGTTCGAATTCTTGTCGAATCCCTTACATTCACTTATGTGTTAATACCCATGGGAATTGGATGAATCCTCTTCTTCTCCCCCAGCTATATCCTCGGATGGCAACTGGTCTACCGTGGAAAGAAATGGTAACCTACTGCAGGAAAAATATCTGACTCGTCAGTTATGTATCGAAAGATACATGATCTTAAAACGAATACAAGCAGAAGCTAAGACATGGAAATCGGTCTACAGTTAAAAGAGAATCATTACACATCCCAACAAGCGGGTAGGTGTGCATAATGGAAATGAAGAAAAGGAAATGGAAAAGATCATAAACCTCACTCAGGAAGGCAATCCAAAATGGAGTCTGGTTAAACACATTGGTTTTTCAGTCAGCTCTGTCTAAAATTTGGTAAAAATATATGGTACCTGAGAATATTACAGCTTTTGAAAGACAGTAAAACTACGTAATCGTCTGAAAGTGTTAAAACAAAGATATCGTTCCCAACGGGCTAGTGGAAATGCATTGACCCCGACTTGTGAGTTCGTGACGATAGCCGGTGGAAATGTATTGACCCCCGACCTGTGAGTTCGGGACGATAGCCGGTGGAAGTGTATTGACCCCCGACCTCTGAGTTCGGGACTATAGCCGAGATTTGAAACAATAGATATTTTGACTAGCCGACTGACAGGGTCGAAATTTGTAAATTATTGTCAAAACTGCTATATCGTTGGGAGCACAATAAAAACGCGGTAAATGCTTGTGTGCAGGGAATTAGAATCCACAGACTGAGTGTGTGCCAAAATTGGGATTGTCCCAGGTAAATGCAAGACCGCCTACCGTGTATCATCATTATTAAATAGTTGAAAACTACACCTGAAGAAACACGTGGTCGGAATTAACCAGTCTGGCTGGAGGAGGATCTGGGCAGAACCTTTATTTTTCCAGGTGCACAGGTATAAGAAATAGTCACAGAACGCAAGCACTTTGGCCAAATTACACCGAAACATAACGCCTCCCAGCACGAATTACTTGTCTAGAAAAAAGTACGAAAGACTTATTTAACGAAGTTGTCTCATAATATGATAGCTAATATTTACACTCGCAACACCAGCAATGCTAACATCAAGTTAAACTTGCTATTGTTTATAAGAAGATCATTGATTTATTCCTTAGTAGAAGTTGCTTTAATCCGCGTAGTACTATCGATTTCATCTTCTTCCAGTGATCCTGCAGATTTTCTAGAATCAAACAACACAACTTAAGCTGAGAAAGACCAATATAAGATTGCTTAATCGACAATCAAGCACCCAGAAGCGACGGTCAGAGATTAAGAGCCTAGCGACCGTGTGTCGGAGAGAAGAGATATTATACAAATACAATAGAAATGGCATAGTTAAAAAAATGGAAAACATACTAGTAGACGATGAAAGACATCAAAGTGTCAGAGTAAAAAATACAGAAAATGGGTTTAATATGGGTCCATATTTGTGAGTGTACTGTAAGAAATCTGTTAAATGAAGAAATGCAGAAAAGTGAAATGAAGACCAGCACTAATAGACAAGTAGAAGAAAATGAAGATAAAATTGATTAAAAGAAACAATCATGGCAGGTTGGATGGTTGGCTGAGAGTGATATTCAATGATGAATCAAGAATCTGCATTGGCCAAGGCATTGATGCTGGAGCTTTTGTCTGGTACCATTCAAATAAAACAAAGATGACTGCCTGATGAAAACAAGTTCCCTAGTCGTTCATATGTGGTTGGATGTAATTTAAATAACCAGGGGAGATGGCAGTCATTACGTCAACCATCAATGTACTTGCGTACATTGAATTCCATCCATAATTTGTTTCAGTGATGAAGTCATTTTTCAGGACGGTAATGCATCTTGTCATGGAACAAAGGAGATTAAAGTTTTCTTCAGAAAAAAAAAAAAACATATAAAAGCAAGGACAAGGTCAGTGAACACACTGAATTGAAATTCAATGAAAAATTATGGTGGAAATTTTTTTTAAAATGGTTCATGAGAAAGATTAATCTATCAAAGATCTGTTGACTGTCATTTGGAAAAGTTGGAGCAACTTTGAGAAAGTATATCACTTCAAATTAGTGAAATCTTGTGCCTAAAAGTATTACGGCTGCCATAAAAACTTAAGAAGGGTCAATTAAGTATTAATTCTAAATTTTTTGTCGTCGAATTCCATTATTTTTTCATCAATATTGGGTTATTCCATAATATTTTCCTTTGCATGACTTGGAAGAATTTATACCATTTAATCTAGGCTGTTTAAAGTATATTTTATGAAGATAGAATGTTCAATAATTAAAGAAGTATTGTTTTGAAGTCATTACCTTAGCCATCAATGTACTTGTGTCGATTGAATTGTTCGATAATTGTCTCAATCCATCGATAAAATTTGTTTCCGTGATGATGACGTCATTTTTCAGGATGGTAATATATTACAAAGCAAGTATCGTGCCATAACCGATTGAACGACGGAGAATCGTTCGATTAGCAAGATCGATTTTATTATAAAACAGAGCATTTACTTAAATATTTGTATCTATAAAAAGAATGTATAAACATAAAAATGTCTTAAAATAATTATCGGACTTTGTCCATTTCATAATGTGTGAGGTCATTTGTTTACATTTGGTTACGCAGCGAGCAGATATGAATGTACGTGAGATATTCATGGAAGATTGAAGTTTACAAATAGTAAAATCGATCTTGATAATCGAATGATCCTCCGTGGCTCAATCGGTTAAGGCACGTCAGGCTAAATGACGGTTCCGTATAGGATACAGGTCTGAGAACGAATATTTTCTATGAAAATTTCTCGGACAAATGGTAAATGGTATTAATACTGTTTATTATAAAACAGAGCATTTATTTAAATATTAATATCTATAAAAAGAAGGTATAATCATAAAAAATGCCTTAATATATATATATATATATATATATATATATATATATATATATATATATATATATATAAGTGAACATTGAAGTCAACACTCAGAGGCAACAGGCTGTTTCATGCTAGAGGCAATCCACTGTTCCTAATAATATATACATAACCATTTGAAAATCAAATTCATCCATCTAAGTTTTCTGTGCTGTTTGAACTCATTGCAAATACGAATTTTCTGTAATAGGAGCTTGCTAAATCTGTGATCAAATCAAAATCGCTGAAATATCGGTTCATGTTTAATTCCCAGTATTGAGCAGTGTCGAAACTGGTCAGTACTTAGATGGTGGACTGCTGGGAATATCGGATACTGTAAGCGAAAAACTTGGTAATGATCACTTGAGCATGTGGCTGGCAACTTCTTCCCGTAAAACCGTTTACTTGCTATGGAAACCACACCAAAGACTGTGACCCTTTGCTGCTCAGTGGAGGCTACAGGGTTTTCGAATGACAAGTCTCATCCTTGTTAAAATATCAACCTGAGAAACTTGTATATTAAAGATTTTGCGCTTTAAATTTTTTTCAGAACATATTTAGCGTGTTGAATATCTTTATTCTGTAAGCAGAATTATACACCCGGTTATTTTTACAGTGGATTTTAAGAAATATATCACATTTGAGTGTAGTGTAAAATGAATGAGTGACTTTAGAGGAGAATAGTCACTATATACAAACTTAAGCTAAACTATCAGTGGAAAAGGTCAAAACGGTTGAAAGACAGCTCAGGTGACAGATGCTACAAGAAATCATCCTGGCTGAAAATTTAGCGAGTCGTTTTAAAAATAGTTTCGAGGGTTTCATTTAAAGATTACCGATAATCATACTGTTACTGCTGATGTTTAATTAGTAATTATAATATTTTGATTTTCTGCTGGCAATTTACAAGAGGACCTTTTAATTGGACAGCAATATCCTAATCTTTTTTTTTTGTACGTTCCAATCAAAGAAGCCTGAATAAGACTTCCTCCACCATAAAAGCGATACCTGGCGAAGGACAGAGGTAAGAAAAGGAATTGCCGAAATCGCTACTAGGGCTGGTGTATGTACTAGAGGCTGATACGAAATATCGAATCCGCCTCACAGTAGGGAAAAACAACGGTAACGGACGCAAATAAGCGAAAGACCTGAAACCATTCATCCCTCACGAGATTCTCTTGAACCTATTTCCGATGTCATCACCCGACAGCTTTGAACTAATTAGCGGTAAGTGCCACCGGCCAACAACCTTATCCCCTCAATCACTCATTTCAAGTTCGGCAGATTTATATTTTCCGTTCTTTTATGATTTGTAATCATAATGTAATAAACTATTTTTACCACTCAGATTGCTTGTATGAAAAGTAGCCAGCACATCTGACTACTCTTGCATATGACCAGACCGGACAGGACAGGACCGGACCAGACCGGACCAAGTAGCCAGCACATCTGACTACTCTTGCACGTGACCGGACCGGACAGGACCGGACCAGACCAGACTCAGTAGCCAGCACATCTGACTACACTTGCATGTGACCGGACCGGACAGAACCGGACCAGACCGGACCAAGTAGCCACCACATCTGACTACTCTTGCATGTGACCGAATCGGACAGGACCGGACTAGACCGGACCAAGTAGCTAGCACATCTGACTACTCTTGCATGTGACCGAATCGAACAGGACCGGACTAGACCGGACCAAGTAGCTAGCACATCTGACTACTCTTGCATGCGACCGGACCGGACCGGAGCAGACCGGACCAACTAGACGGGGTTTCGATCTTCAAAATCTTCACCATCCCTTTGTCAACAACCCTGTCTTCGGATCGTTAATGGCGCAGTACTGTGTAAATGGCCGCAGTCGATACGGAAGGATAAAAATTACATCTCACCAAAACTAAATGGTCATATCAAGCATAGTGTCTTCATTATATATATATATATATATATATATATATATATATATATATATATATATATATATATATATATATATATACTGCTTGCGATATCTATTTTGAATGAAAACACTATATGAAAGAATGGTTCTAGCCGTGACCCAATTTTCACGCACACGCGATCTTCGTTTTTGTTTTCGTTAATATATATATATGTGTGTGTGTGCGTGCGTCTGTGTATGTGTGTATGTGTGAAAGAGAGAGAGAGAGAGAGAGAGAGAGAGAGTGAGAGAGACAGAGAGTACCGAGCAATTATTTGTTTGTAAACTAGAGACTAATGACAAAGAAGAAAACGCATCTAAAATGTATAGTAAGCAGATGTTTTGTATATGTGTCACAAAATTGCCTCTTACACAAATAAAAATATATTTCAATAACAATATTCAATTTTAATTCCGTAAAAGCTATGTAACTAGAATCAAAATAAGATAAAACAACAATCAAGCTATTTTATTGGGTCCAGTCGATTACAGACAAATTTTGTTTAGTATGTTGGACTCATTTAGCAAATATTTTTAAAAAAATCAATTTTTTCACGGGGAGGAATTTAGTAAGGAGTGTTTTTAGGGGCTGACTTTACAACCTGCAGGATCAGCAACGTTCAGTGCAAAATGAATCCTGTAAACAATACTACACACTTCAAAATGTTCACGCAAACAACCACATGCATATCTATCTATCACTCCATCTCTCTCTCTCTCTCTCTCTCTCTCTCTATATATATATATATATATATATATATATATATATATATATATATATATATATATGTTGTATTTTTTTCATATAGACAAAAACAAACGGAGTTACAACTTTGTAGGGAGTAAATTTTTTTTTGTCTCTATGAAAAAATTATAATAAATAATTATTGCTTTACAATCGGTATTGAGCCTTCTTTTGAATTAATGCTGTCAACGTTAGAATTTATTATTTTCGTTCTCATTACACTCGGATATATATATATATATATATATATATATATATATATATATATATATATATATATATATGTATATATATATATATATATTGCGTATGTTTGGCAGAATGCTTTCATTGAGACATGCTGCATTGAATAATTTAGACAAGTTTTGCCTACTTATCTTCAATTGGATCCTTTCATATACACAGGCAACCTTATTGGTGTCATTATTAAAGGAATAGAAGAAAATTGCCGTGTTGATACATATTATCTTATTTCGAGTATTTCGACATAGGACAATGTCATCATCAGGGTGTTGTTTCTTTTGAGACAGATACTGTAGTGTTCATAATTTTCAAAGACAAATTTGCTGCGTTCATCTGAAAGTTAAATTGTTTTTACTTGTGAAGTGAAGATCGCTGAGTGAGTACTGTGATGGCTTGACTAACTCTTCAAGGGAGGTAACTAAGAATGTTATTGTCAAGAGTTTTAAGAAATATGTTTTAAAACTATTAGTACAAAAATCGATATTAAAACGTTTTTAAAAAATTGTGCAGCATTCATAATAAATTTTTATTACGGTTTAGTTTCATTTTTTTAATATAAATATTTTCGAGAATTTTTAGTTTATGTTTATTATTTTCATGAAAAAGTATAAAAGTATTTTCAACAAGAATTTTTCTGAATGGCGAATGTGAATAGGTATGCTGCTATAAATGTCTAGAAATGTTGGGCGCATCATTCAAATGAAAACTCAGCTGCCGAGACAGCGTAGTCATAATGTGGCCAACGTAAATATTATTATTTTTTCTATTGGACATGCAATCTTTCAGAGTAAATTTATAAACAATGTTGGTATTCTGCAACACGTTTGTTGGTGTGGAAGAATCGTTGCGAACGATTGAGTTAGTAGTATATAATTAATTTTATTTTTTATTAGGGTTTGTCGTGGAAATGTTAGTATTTGTGATTTTTTTTAGGATATATTAAGCTTGTTTATAATTTGGATATTTTTGGTTTCGATATAAATGATTAATATGTTTGGGGTTAGTTGAAGAAGTATTATATTCTATTTATTTTGTATTAAAATTTCTAATAATCCAAACATATTAAGCTGTTGCTGTAAGCCAATGGTGTTTTTTTCTTATTTTTCATTTTATCTCTAGAGCATTTCTATGCTTTTCAGTTTTCCATATGTTTTGAAAGGATTTTATTATATACATAATATTCGTTGCTAAGCTGTGTAAGCCATTCTTATATATATATATATATATATATATATATATATATATCAATTATTTATTACAAAAAATTTAAAACCTCTAACCTTATAGTTAAAAATATTAATTCACCTCCTAGAACAAAATTAAATAGGGCAAATATTATTTACGAATTTAAATGCCCATTATTGTATTGCTGATCAATCAAATTCTTAAATAATTATATAGACCACATTACAACATGTTTGACACGCAAACTCACTCTATATTTTTCTGACCATAGCTCAAATAGATTTCATTTAAATATTCATGGAGACCTACTGGTCACTATTCGTAACATACTTGTTGACAGCACTTATATAATAGCATCATCTACATGAAAAATAGGCTAAATTTTTAATGGAAGCCTTATTAATAAAAAGAAAACACTTAATAATATTAACTTTGAACATGGGCACAATATATTGACCGTGTTTAGAAAAATGAAAACATTTTATAAAACATAGATGCAGGAAACTATTACTTATTTAACAGTTAAAATATATATAACAGTTATATATATATATATATATATATATATATATATATATATATATATATATATATATATATATATAAAGGACTAACAGAAGGACCCTGAATGCAAAGGAAGTAGTAGTAACATATAGTCTGTAGATACAAGGTGTGAAACTCTGAAACTGATAGTCTATATACTGTGTGGGTTCTTATATCCACACTGTATCTATGTGCGCATAGACTCTTAGATAAATGAATATATATATATATATATATATATATATATATATATATATATATATATATATATATATATTGTTAAATACGTTAAATACTGGAAAGATGACTGTTTTTTCTGTCACGTCGCAGCTGTTTTCTTCCAGTGAGTAGAGCTGTGTTAAGTGCAAAGCTAATAAAGTCTGTCATCAGTTGGCAACGTGAAAGAAAGCATCTATTTCCTGCAAGTGTTGGACTGTCTGACATTTTAGTCTTAAGAATCATCGGGCGACGGTGGCGCTGCCGTTACCAAAGCAACGCGAATCCAACCTCCGCTAAAATTGTATTCCCTAAGTGGAAGTGAAGTCGTTCGCTCTCCCATCTTGGAAAGACGAAATGTGATTGGACACGATCTTTAATACAATCTAGCAGACACTGGACTCAGCCATCACTTCTAATGAGAGCTTCTAATCATTTTCCTTCAACATGTATCATTCTCAGCTTATTTCTATCATCTATCTCTTTTCGTGTCTCTCAGCGTTGACAATGGATTTAATATTACTTTGCTTCTCTCGGTTTGGCAACAAGTGACCTCTCCTGTCAACCGCCATTGCATGTCTAAGATCTTTTCGTCATGATATAAGGGGGTGAGATACAAGTAAATTTGAGCCTTTATCACGAGTAAAATTAACAAAATCTGACACAACTCGAAATCAATACTCCCATTGTGTTGGCCTTGTTAATAACCATTAATAATTATAGATTAGATCGCCAATCATTTCATCAAAGCGTGTTCATTAATGTTATTTAATAGCTGAGTAAAAACTATAGTATTGAGGCACCTAGTGAGAACCAAATACGCTTTCTTGTGGATTTACTGTCATAGAGGGAATTTTGCTCTGACACTGAACGTAATCTCATTCGTGTTTGTTGATACATTTTGTTAGAAAATTGACAAAGTCCGACAATTATTTTAATATATTTTATTGTTATACGTTATTTATATAAACACAAATATTTAAGTAAATGCTCTGTTTATAATAAGCAGTATTAACAACATTTACCGGCCTGAACGTCGGTGAAATTTTCCTAGAACATATGCGTCTTCCGACAGAAATTGAACCTGTATCCTACACGGAACCGTCAAATATAGCGTGACGTGCTATACCATTTAGCTACAGAGAGAGCGTCCGGTTAATAAGGTCGATTTTACTGTTTTTAAACTACAATTTTCCATGAACGTTCATATCTGCTCGAAGTATATTGAAACGTAAACAAATGACGTCACACACCACGAAATGGACAAAACCCGACAATTATTTTAATATAGTTTATCGTTATTTATAGAGACACAAATATTTAAGTAAATTCTCTGTTTATAATAAACAGTATTAACAATATCAATTAGGCCGTTGTTAATACTGTTATTAGAAACAAAGGATTTATTTTAATATTTGTGTCTATATAAATAACGTATAACATATATATATATATATATATATATATATATATATATATATATATATATATATATATATATATATATATATTAAGACATTTTTATATTTATACATTCTTTTTTTATAGATACAAATATTTAAGTAAATGCTCTGTTTATAATAAACAGTATAAACAACGTTTACCGGCCTGAATATCCGAGAAATTTTATAGAAAATATTCGTCCTCCGACTGGAATCGAACCTGTATCATACACGGAACCGTCATATAGCTTGACGTGTTATAACAGTTTAGATACATATGCATATACATTTAGCAGATATGGACGTTCACGGGAAATCATAGAAAGTTTGTAGTTTAAAAGCAGTAAAATCGACCTGACTAACCAGACGCTTCATTGTAGCTAAACTGGTATAGCACATCAGGCGATATGAGGTTTCCATGTAGGATACACGTTCGATTCCTGTCGGAGTAAACTTATTTTCTATGAAGATTTCTGGGACATTCAGCCCGGTAAATGTTGTTAATACCGTTTATTATAAACAGATCATTTACTTAAATATCTATGTCTATATAAATAACGTATAACAATAAACTATATTAAAATAATTGTCGGGCTTTGTCCATTTCGTGGTTTGTGACGTCATTTATTTACGTTTCGATATGCTTCGAGAAGATATGAACGTTCATGGAAAATTGTAGTTTAAAAGCAGTAAAATCACCCTTGCCAACCCTACGCTTCCTCTGTAGCTAAATGGTATAGCACGTCACGCTGTATTTGACGGGTCCGTGTAGGATACAGGTTCGATTCCTGTCGGAAGACGCATATTTTCTATGACAATTTCTCGGACATTCAGGTCGGTAAATGTTGTTAATACTGTTTATTATAAACAGAGCATTTTCTTAAATATATGTGTATATATAAATAACACAGAACAATAAAATATATTAAAATAATTTAAAGCTAACACAATTAGAATTAGTAACGGTAAGAGTAACCAGTAAGGATCAAAGGTATTTATTTATGATTTTTCCATCTGATTCTTTGAGAACAGTTTGTGCAAACGGTCATTAGCTGTCATCAATTTAATGTTATTTCTTAATAATAATGAGCGCGTTTATCATTCCATATATTATTATCTTTCTTGCTTATAGTATCATTTGTACCTGTTTAAAAAGTATTTTTTTATGTTTTCAATTTCTCAGACTATATACTTTAATGATTTTGTAGCGTTTGCTATTTTTCCACGCCCACATTTTATTCGCTTGCGATTGGCTAATAAATCACTACTCCCTTTCTATAGGACAATTTAGCCATCGTAGTCGTTTCTTTGAATCCTTCGGTGTTGAGCTTGCTTGCTTGTTCTGTTAGTACGAATGTAGTAATTGGTTAATTTTTACCCAATCACATATTTTAATGCAAGATCAAGTTTTTCCGCGTTTCCGTGGGAGCCTACCCTTTTTTCTTAAAAGGGGGGACTTTTCACAAGTCGTCAGTAAGATCCCGTAAGATTCCAGCCGTCAGCACGATCTTAGTCATCACATTTCAAGCGCACACACAGACACAGAATTTCGTAATATAAACTTGCATTTCTTTCTGTGACTTTGGCAAGTTCAATCAACGTTAACTCTGTTGATTCAAAACATTCTATTAGGTTGGTGCAAAAATAATGACGTAATAATGTCGTTTATAGACGTTAAAAAATACGTCAAAAAACGACATTGTTACGTCATTATTTTTTGCACCAACCTAATATAACACAACACATTTTTAATTATTTGTATTCTTTTGATATTTATTCTTAATATGCAAACTTTGCTCTAATATTGATTTCTGAACATTTTTCTCTCAAAAAGAACTTCCTTCAAACAATTAATTACAAATCAATCTACACTTAAAGGGGAAAAACTTCTTTCCCTTAATCTATACATTGAATACAATTTTATTGCATGCTTGTTCTTGCATGTTATTTCAATATATACTTGTTGATTCACAGTTTGGAGATTTTGTTGTTTACTTGAATCCCGTACGTTGGAAATATCGTTAATATAAATAGCATTCGTCCATCTACAATCCGGCCATTACAACTTCGCATATTTCCTAGACTAGGATCTTCGTATCGCTTTCATGTCTTTTCTGCGTCAAACCATTTATTATAATATTATAACAATATAATGGGCGTGCGGACGAGTGGTTGGAACGTTCGCATTCATGAGACCCGGGTTCGAATCTCACCATGGTCGATTTGTAAGTGAAATTGGATAGACGGAACCCCTCGGGGAGTGAGCGGAGCATCAAAAGCTGTGCGTCATCGTGGCCGAGATCAAATTGTTGATCACGCTAGATAACACGCCCTTCTCACAGAAATTCTAAGGTCTGCTCAGCATAACTACAGTATTAACCACAGGTAGACTCTGTGGGTGTTGAATAATTACAAATGCACCTGAGCAAGCGTCTGCACTAGGGATTGGCTATCGGCGCTAGTAGACGGGTATCCCCGAATACCAGTGGCCAATTATATATATTTATAATAGTATAACTATAAAATCCTTGGAAAGGACTAACAGATTAGCGGAAAGCGTTCGGGATCAACAAAACCTTGGAGAGTTTCTACACTCATAAACCCCAGAAAAGAAGACACGTTTTCGTACACAAGTAAATATAATAAAATACTTAACAAAAAAAAAAACTTATAATTCTTGTATAACAAAGTATGTATTAAAGCGGGACTGGTGCCGAACTATGAAGTTATATACACGCTTTTGTAAATTAAATAAAACGAAAAGAATAATTCCGTTATTATTTACGTTTTATTCGTCTTCTTCCAATAAAACATGGCCCAATTCACATGTTACTACTTCGTATGTCTATTCCCCGAAGTCGTTCTTTGCAGATTGACCACAGATTCTCGATTAGATTTAAATCAGGAGAGTTTCCGGGCCAGTCTCTAGTACATTGATTTGCTCACTGGTAAGGCTTGTCAGTTTTTTTCACAGCGTTATAATTTTCATATGCTTCTAATCGACAGTCGAGACAATAGTGTTTAGGCGTGATAAAAATCTGATGCAATCACGGATGACGCAATATTTTTCACGGCCAAACAAATTTCATCAAACACACCCCGAAAATAGATTCATATAACTGCACACCATTGCAAATGACCTAATCTGAGGAAAAAAATAGAAACTGATTAAACCCTTGCACTCCAGTGGGTCTAAAACTGATCGTATGGTGAAAGAAAGGAAACTAAATCAGTTGTTTCAATTAATTTGCTCAAGGGTGTACATGTACTGAATATGCAGAATATTTTCAAACATCGATTAGTTATTACTAATTAGAATAGTTATTACTAATTTGATTGTGAAAAGCTTGACATGCATAATAGAATCTGATATACATCTTTAAGTAATTAGTGCATTTTAATCTGATATTAATTAACGCCGTCTTAAATATAAAAATGCTATTAAAGAAATTCTGAGAAATATATTTTCTTTATTAAGACTTTCTATGTCTAGGTCGATGGACATTAATTTCGCTGTTTAAAAAGGGCTTTGTCTACTCAAAAGCGTAAATTCACTAAAATAATGAACTTAATTGTTGTCTGTGTGTGAGGGTGGGTAGAATTTTTAAGTCAACTATACTTCCTACCCAACAATAATTACGTTATTTGATGTCTATTTACACGATTCTCGTATGTATAACTTATAGATGCTTAATCTGATGCTGTCTGTCGATGCCTACCTATACATATTCGAAGGGAGCTTTTTTACATGTGGAAGTAATTTCTATTTACTTTAATGCGTGCATACTTAGAAATGTAAATACATGTGTCCAGATTTCATAAAAAGAATGGATCCAGGGGTAATTTTTAAAAACATCGAAGATTTCATAAAAGATGTCAGAAATGATTTCAGCGTGTGGACGGCTGATCACCTCCTTCGGAACAACACTTGTTGGGGCCGATTCTGATACACTATAGGCTTCAGAGAATGCTAAATTCACGCGGTTCCAGGCCATTCGACTAGACATCGACTTTCCATGTTTGGAAATCTATAGTTTAAAATATTTCCCAAATTGATAACAAAGTGGGAAATAGTTTATTCTGTAACTCCAAGAAGTTCCTGACTCTTTCTGGAATATGCTTTATCTTTACAAGAGCCATATGTGACCACAAATGGTATATGGTTGGAGATGTTGCGCAAATCTCTCTTACAACCTTGATAAATTTCAAAATCATTTTGTGTGGGAAGGCTTATTTTTTACTCTGCATCCTATTCCTTAGTTTTCATACTCTGTTGCTATTTCCATGGCAAATGTTCAGATGACGTCCTTTGTTTAGTTCCACCAGTTCAGAACTTTACAGCTAAGATATACTATATCACCTCCACAGAGCCGAATCACCCACATTTCCTCTATATTCTAAATGTATAAAGAATGTTCAATTTTCGTAGCGTTTTCTCAAGAACTTCCTTTTTGCGAAACAGACTCTAGCATAGGTATTAGTTTGGTGCAAAAATAATGACGTAATAATGTCGTTTTTTGACGTGGTATTAAATTAACACCTTTTGTTTGAATCCAACCATGTTTCAAGTGAACAAAACTTTTGGAACACATGACTAATATGTATTTCTTGTTACACAGATGTTGCCTTTTAGATTGATTGTTTAAACATTAAATACCTCTGAATGACTACTCTTGGTTTAACCTTGGGTTTCACCTATAAAGATTGCATTTCTTGTTAAAAATGATAAACCATCATGAAGTTGTCTATGAGAGAAAAGCAAGCCATTTTGAAGCTTTTAAAAGAATGAAAATTTATAAGAGCCATTGGACAAACACAACAATTTGGAATGTCCTGAAAAATGAAGAAACTACTCGTGTAATGAGCAACAGACATAGAACAGGTCGGCCAAGGAAAAAAAACAGCTGTTTATGACAGACCCCCGCCCCCAAAAAAGAACAGTTAGTGACATTGTCGGAGTTAGCTCCTCCTTAATTCCCTAATTGTTCACTAGGGGTCGCTCTCCCTACACTAAAAATACTGGGCGACTTCTTGCCTTGTTCTCTTTTTACTTTGCATTTCAGCGAAAACATTTAAAAATGTGATCTCTCACAGAGATCCGCGTTTTGCCCACCTGTGAGAAAATGTTATGAAATACACATACATGTACGTACGAACTTTCACCAATTGGACTTTCTAGCAGGAATAAACAGCACGTGTTCCTAATTTAACAACACTTAGACCCACGGTCCTCTACAACATCACCAACAACCTCCACAGTAAAGGGATGAAGGTTTCACAATCAACTGTACAAAAAAGACTTCAAGAGCACAAATATAGAGGTCATACCACGAGATGCAAACCACTCGTCAATAGTAAGAATCGGAGTGTCAGATTAGAATTTGCAAGGAAGTACAGGGATTAGCAATAAAAGTTCTGGAAGAAAGTTTTATG
Organism: Acanthosepion lycidas; assembly: GCA_963932145.1. NCBI lineage: Eukaryota > Metazoa > Mollusca > Cephalopoda > Sepiida > Sepiidae > Acanthosepion > Acanthosepion lycidas. The sequence continues at coordinate 3,472,598 of OZ010579.1, read as the reverse complement.
GGCTGGTGAGACCAAGATTAATCTCTACCGAAATGATAGAAAGGTCAAAGTGTGAAGAAAGAAAAGATCTGCTTATGATCCAAAGCATACAAGATAATCTGTGAAGAATGGTGGAAGCAGTGTCTTGGCTTGTATCGATGGTTCTGGGACAGGCTCATTCATATTTATTGATGATGTAACTCATGATAGTAGCAGAAGAATTCCTTCAGAAGTCTACAGAAACATTCTGTCTGCCAATTTACAGAGGAATGTAATCAAAATAATCATTAGGAGGTTTATCATGCAGCAGGACCCAAATCATACAAACAACACAACAAAAGTAGATAGTTTTAGACTGGCCAAGTAAATCAACGGACCTTAGTCCAAACGTGTATGCATTTAATCTCCTGAAGAGCAAACGGAAGAAAGAACCCCTACACTCCGAAACAAACAAGAACTGAAAGAGGCTGCATCACAAATGAAGAATGCTACAGCTTGGTGATATTCAGTGAGTCGTAGGCTTGATGTAGTTATTGCAAGCAAGGCTTATACAACCAAATATTAAATGTTATTTACTTTAAGACTATCTGATCCTTTACTATTGCTCACCTAAAAATGAGGTCATTTGATACAAAAGCTTGTATATCCTAAGCTGTTTAATACAACATCTAAATGTAAATAACCAGCAATTCAAAGCTGAAATTATGAACTCTTGTCTCGTATTCATCTTTGAATCTTAAACAAAAATGTCTTCAGTGAACAACAAAAACAAAGGAATTGCCATTGACGTTCTAATACTTTTGAAGGGGACCACACACACACACACACACACACGCACACACACACACACACACACATATATATATATATATATATATTAGCTAGAAAAAGGCGAAATTTTTAAGGCATTTTTTATAAAAAAACTAAAAAAAAAAAACAAACAGCCGGTTTCATCCCAGGACTTACCAAGTTTATTTTTCTGGGAATAGAAAATTTATAAAAGCGTGTAAATTAAATTAACGAATGGAAGAGAAAAAAATGAATTTCAAGAAACTAGAGTCTAATATCAGACCCATATATATATATATATATATATATATATATATATATATATATATATATATATATATATATAAAGGAGAACATTGAAGTTAACACTCAGAGGCGGCAGGCTGTTTCATGCTGGACGCAATTGTCAGGCTGTGAATGTTGGATATTTCCTCGGCTATTTTTATATGTGGGTCAGTGGTGCATTGTGGGTAATCTATTCTGGCGGTTATTTTTGCGGGAGTGGCTTGTTTGTTTATTCGTCTGGCTTAATTTATTTTACTTGTTTTTCGTATTTTGTATTATTTATTCTTTTCGTTTTTTTTGTTGATGTTTTATTAACGATGTAAAAAATTGGGGGTGGATTTGCTTAGGTCGTTTATTTAATAGTTTGTTTTGTTCTGGGAAGATAATTAAAGCTATTTATTCGTCCAATGTTTAGATTGCTTGACGTAGTTTATTCTGTTATTTTGGCGGGTAGACAGTTGTTAATTTATTTGGGTTGATTATTTTTATTCGTTTTTGCTTATAATCATTCGATGATACTGACAATATACATTGTATCAATAATTGATCCCAACACTATACATTGTATAATTCAATGATCCAGACACTATACACTGAATGATACATTGATCTCGACATAGTATCATTCATTGATCCAGGCACTATACATTGTATCAATTGTTGATCCGAACACTTTTCACTGCATCTTTCATTGATCCCGTTTCTATACAGTGTATCATTCATTGATCCAGACACTATACATTGTATTATTCATTGATTCATACTTTATACTTTGTAGTATTCGTTCATCCTGACATTAAATATTCGTTGATCTTTACTGTATATATTACATCATTTGTTGGTCCTTACTCATCGCTCTTCTAAAAGATTTTGACTGTTGGTCATTGAGTTCTCTCGTCCTTTCTGTTTTGAATAATCTTAAACGAAAACTGATTGTCATCCACGTCTATGCTTAATTTCAAGAGACAAGACATCAGACATAAAATAATTTAACCAGGCAGACAGATATTGTCTTATTTCCTTCCAATTTTCCAATTTTTATACAGCGTCAGCCATTTTGAGGATCAGTTTAAATAAGGCCTCAGAATTAGCAGAACCATAATCCTTTCCTCCGCGATTCTAACATGGGAAGTGAGAGGTTGAGCTGAATAATAATAATAATAATAATAATAATAATAATAATAATAATTGTATTAGTAGTAATTATGTCTGTAGAGTTTCTCTCTTTCTGGCCTAGTGGATAAAAGCGTTGGTTTTACTTACATTATTTACATTATTCGGAATGTTCATCTTCATTGCCGTATTCACAGTGTTTCGACCGTTGTACACTCAGGCGTTCCTCAGGTGATTGTACTAGTTCCACGTGCCATGCCTCTTCCGGGTCTCTCAGTTATTTCCCTGTAATTCAGCTCCCCAAGTTTGATTGACCACTGCTGTGGCCTGTTATTGAACTCACAACTATTTGGGTCTACTCACTGGATCTAACGAAAGTCTTTATCTGCTGGGCCATGCGTCCTTGTGGACATGGCACGTGGAACTAGAACATTCTACTCCAGTGGACGAAATAAAGGGTTCGGTTCAAAATTCCAATTACCTGAAGTAGGCAGGAGCGTGCAACGGCCGAAACGTTGTGAATATGGCAATAAAGATGAGGACAACTGTCTGAACAGTGTAAATAGATTTATAGATTATCTTTAGATGTGTACAAGAAAGAAAACGAATTTGGAGTAAATATTTGCAAAAAATAAAATCGAATAAAATACATTTGATAAACCTTCGTAGAATAACTGATGGATACATGTCTAGCAATTAGATTGAGGCCTCTTGACATGCGTACGACTCGATGTAAGTGAATGTCGACACTCGAAAGGACTTAATTTTAATGGCTGAATCATTTTTTCATCATCGTAACAGGTTTTGATTGCTTTAATGGAATTCTCGCGACTGCAAGTGTGATAGATTTTATTGATTACCTAATTATCGATAATATAAAACTCGTAAACGTCTTTTCCCTAATTAGATACAAACTAATTAATTATCCGCCACATGAAAAAAAATAGCAGAAAAATGTCTCCGCCAATCGAAATTGATTTCTTTTTACATTAATTGACACTAATCGATTTATTGTTATTTTTATGTCTTTTATTCATTTTCATTTTCAATACGAACTTGCACTTCTTGCATTAGATTGGGTGATTTTTCCTTCTTTGGTTACGAAACGACAACATTTCTCCGCCTTTCAAGAAGCAATTCCTGCAATTTCCTGCTCTCTTTGTTCCTGTTTATTTGTATAGCCAGTTTCTCCAATCAAAGAATATCTTCACCCGTTTAATTTCCTATCTTTTACAAAACCCAGACTTCCTTCCACTTTTGAGCGTTCCTCTTCATAATCAGCAAAATTCCTATTGCGTATACACATTACATAAATATTTTATATGCATACGCACAAACATATACATATATATATATATATATATATATATATATATATATATATATATATATATATATATATATATATATCAGTATATATGTATATATATATATATATAATTATTTATTCGAAAATTATAACAAAAAATGTTATAAAATCACTACAAAACTAACCATTTTGTTTCAATACTTATGGTGTCTTATCAAGTGATGGTGTTGTGTGTAGAATAAAGGATTTTAAAAGGTTCAAATCAATCAAACACCCCTCGCCAAGGAAAACGTTGTTAGATAAGTCATTGTAGTGATTTTTATAACATATTTGTGTTATAATCTTCGAATAAATAATTATATTTGATCTACTCTGTATTGGGCACTAGTATTTTTACTAGTGTTAGTATAGTATTTTTACTAGTATCAGTATAGTATTTTTGGTTACTGGGATTTATTCCGTATACACCAATCCTATACTTGTGTATATATATATATATATATATATATATATATATATATATATATATATATATATATATATATATATATATATATATATATATATTCAACACCATCACTTGATAAAACACCAGAAGTGTTGAATCCAAAATGGTTATTTTTGTAATGATTTTATAACATATTTCAGTTATAATTTTCGAATAAATAATTGCAGAAGTGGGTCCATCACCACGATACCCTCTTTTTAGATATGCACTTTTTTCCACATTGGTCCGCTTCCAACGTTTCAGTCAGATTACGCTTTCGCTTAAACTTTTGATTGTAATTTCAGTTTTAGCAATAGTTACTTTAAAAGTATAATAAATATATGTCCTTCGGTACATTAAATTGTACTGGTTGCTTATACTGTGCAGATCTAGACCTCAATTGATTTATATGTCTTCTATGATGAAATCGTCCATCTTCGATAATGTACATCATGTTACCAAGGTGCTGAATATTTTTTCCTTCCTGCCAATTTTCCCTTGCGGTCTTGAAGCTTTAAAAGAAAACTTTATCGCCGATCTTAAATGATCTCCTAGGTTGACATTGTCAAACCTTATTCTCTGGCAGTTAAAAAAAATGAATCTAAATAAATAAATGGTTAAAAATGGATCTCAATTTTCTCGTAAATATGAGCTCTGCAGGTGACATTTTCTCTTCATTCAATACACGTTCAAGAATTCTTGTAATGCCGTTTCTTCAGCTTCCAAGCCTTTAGCTTTTCTTTACACTTTTGAATATATCAACAAATTATTCCGCTTTAATATTCGACCTTTTATGTTGTTGGCATTGTCAAATCTACATTCACGTAGCTTTTGCAGAATTTTTAAAACTCACTAGAAGTAAATTTAGTTCCATTATCGGATACCACACTGCTAGGTACTCCAAATGCTGCAAAAAGTATGCGTAAGAATTTCATCGTTACTGCGGTGGTCGGTCGTTTATACTTTAATATCTCGCGTTATTTTGTGAAACTGCCAACCTCAGTTAAATAGTAAATATTTACTCAACCCCCACGAGGTCAGGTTGTGACACAAGGTCGGTTTAATGTGGGGAGCCCGAGCGTGTGCACTTGGACAAGGAACAAAAATTCCCCGAGCCTCCGCAACCGTCAGTGAGAAGGCGCGGCCTGGGGCAGCTGTTCCCCAGGACCGGTACGTCTCAGTATAATTTTCCTCAGTTGCGGCTCTGTGCTTTGAAGGAGTCGCCTCTGAGCGGACTCTGCCCGAAGACATTTAGTGGTCCAGTAAGGTCCATGTGTAGTCTTGCACAGAATTTATTAGTGCTCGCCATGCCGAATAATTTGTAGGTGGTGATTTTGCTTCTGAATTACAAACATTAAATTTTCTACCTTTATTTTGGATATCTTTCTCTGAACTTTGGCCAATACACGTAGCTTCTCATCAAGGACTTTATCCTCACTATTCTCGGATGTCCTACATGGAATTGTTTTTAAATTTTTTTTTGTAGTGATAACGGAATTACAGTTCTATCCGCGTACAAAAGTAGTCCATCACAAATAGAAAATACTGTATTATTGTTAGCAGGTTTCATTTTAGCTTCAATACATTTCGACTTAACGTCTTTCATAGTTTTTTGAATAAACGTACCCTTTTTAGAATTAATTTTGATTTCGTCTATTCTGAAAAGCAATTCTTTAATAGTGTTACACATTTTACGCTTTTTACGTGTTACGCTTTTAATTTGGCTTTCGGATTCCAGCAAAGCTATCACACTATCTTCAAAATCTTTCTTACATTTCGATATCAATTTGGACAAACTATCAGCTTCTCTCAATTTCTTTGACAATAGAAATTTCCTAGTATCTGTCTATATTTCTGAGATGAGGTATTATGTACATTATTTACATCATTCAGACTATTGTCCTCATCTTTGTCGCCATATTTATTACAACGTTTCGACCGTTGTACACTCCGGCCTTCTTCAGGTGGTTGGAATGTCGAACTGAGCCCTTTGTCCTCAAGCACACATGGTACAGTGCATGAAGGCGTTAGTTAGATCCAGTGACAGGACTCAAAGTGTGAGTTCAATACCCGGTTAAGGCAGTGGAGAACTTGGCGAGGGAAATTAACAGGAGTGTAACTGATAACTGACATCCATTAAACATGGCACGGGGAACTAGAAAAGTCTACCCCAGTGAGCGAAATAAAGGGTTCAGTTCGACATTCCAACCACCTGAAGAAGACCGGAGAGTACAACGGCCGAAACGTTGTAACAAATATGGCGACAAAGATGAGGACAATAATTCGATTAATGTAAATAGTGAGAAATTTCATAGTTCAACAAAATCGTAGCTCAACGTTGTCGTCTGTTTGCAGTATATGTAGGAATTTCTTTCTTAGAACCGAATATACTTAATAATGGACGATGATCACTTTGCTGTACGAATTTTCTTCCTAATATCATCCTGTGAAATTTCAAGCGTTTCCTTTGAAATATGATTGTAGCATGTTTCCGTATTTGCCAAACTTCTTGAAGCGTGGGCGACTGCCGTCTTCGAATTTATATCCTATTAACGCTCCTATTCGCTCGCGTCCGACCCTACTATTATTTGTCAGTGGGGGTCGTAATGTGTCAGAGGTAACTCTGAAGTTAGTCGTTTTTAATTTCTTCAAAATCTTTTAGACATTCCGTCGATCAGTTGTTTCGTGCGCTTTTTAAGTAAATTATTCAGAGGTGCTCCCAATTTGTATACATCTGGCACATAAATATTATAATGAATCGCTAATCCGAAAAAATGATTGTAGGGTTACCAGATTTATCGGGAGAGGCATGGATTTAATGGCACTTGCTCGGGCGAGATCTGATGTTTTCTTCATTTTTCGTTGATTATTTGATCTAAATATTTTATCTTGTCCAGGAAGAATAGATATTTCTGTTCACTGATTCTGAAACCTTAATCATGTAGTCTCTGAAATACGTCCTTAGTCAATTTAACGTGCTGTATTTTTGTAGTACTCTTAATAAATATATCATCCATGTAAACAACAACACTATTGAGTCCAGCCAACCTCACATGAATTATCTGCTGGAAAATAGATGGGGCTACTTTTACACCAACGGGTCATTTTTAAGCTTATAATGCCTTTTATGCGCATTAATAGTAAAAAAATTCTGACACTCCGCGTCCAGTTCGATTCAGACGGGTGAATTTTTGAAAAAGATTTGCCACCTTTTAATTAAGCAAATATATCCTCATGGAGTTGGTAGGTGACATGCATATAGCAGGCGATAGTCAGTCAACCATGTCGAAAAATCTGCGCATAAACGAATCTTATTATTTGGTCTGTGTTTCAGGCTAAACGCAATCATCAGAGTGGCCTGATGATTGCATTAAGCATGAAACAGTCTGTAGCCTCTGAGTGTTGACTTCAATGTTCATTTTATATATAAATATCTATATATATACATATATAACTATATCATATAGTCATTATGTATAAATATTTATGTACAGCACTCATTGGAATATTGATTTTACAATTGATTATATATATATATATATATATATATATATATATATATATATATATATATTAGTGAATACACATAATATGCCACGTCGATACTACGACTCGGAGTTTCATGTAAGCATGCAATCTTCAGATGCAAACTTACTGACCATTAGACCATTACCGAGTGTTATAAAAAGGATTAGATGGAAGCTATTCTCTAAATCCATACAAGAAAACTTACAAGACTATCAAAAAGAAACTTATGGTTTCAAAACACAAAAAAGAAACCCCACTAAGCCACTAATTATTATCGGAATTCGAAAAAGAGTTCTTAATGATAAATAGTATTAAATTTAATAACCACACAAACGACCAACAACATAAAATGTGAAAGGACATTGATAAAATGAAATAATCTGATAAGATAATTATCAAATTGGATACAACTGGTAGCCACTATTACATCGACGAACGGAGGAGATGAGAAAGGACCTAACTAAATTCTTTAAAGATCATAAACTGAATAGAACCACCAGTCATAACGCTAAAGTGACCAATTTCCTAGACGTTACACTAGACATGAGTAAGGGCCTGTACAAACCATACACTAAGGATTCATACAACCACAGGTACTTCGACAGAAATTCGAACCACCATGAAAAGATCCTTGACAATCTATACAAATCAGTCAAATTTAGGTTATCGACCAACTCTAGTAACAAAAAAGTATTTGGCAATAATAAAACTAAATATAGCAAAGCTCTAGAATACAGCGACCATAAAGTGAAATTAGAATATGTAGAAAGTAAAAAATAATAAAAATAAAAGTAAGTTAAAACAACGCAAACGTGACATCATATGATTCAACCCACCCTTACAATAGTAACATCCAAACTAATTCAGGTATAATTTATCTAAATTTAATTCACAAACACTTTGGTCATTTTCCAACACTGAAAAAGATTTTCAACAAAAATAATATTAAGATAAGTTATAGCTGTACTAAAAACGTCGATAATTATACGTATTGCAAAATAACAATAATATATTAAACAACACGAACAAAATACTAAATAATAACCCTACTGAAAATCAATGCAACTGCCGTAAAAAGTAATATGCCCATTAAATGTCCAGTGCATGATTGAAGGCATAATCTATAGAGCTTAGATCGATTCGGACGATGATGTTAAATATTACTTTGTTTCCACCGAGAACAACTGGAAATTACGTTTCTACCACCACCAAATGATGTTGTACAATATTAAATAATAAAAACAAAACAAAAAAAAAAACGGCATAACACTCTCAAAGTATTTTTGGCGATTAAGAAACAACTATAAGAACCTATCAATAATCTGGAAGATAATCGCAAAAGCTAAACCATACTATGGAAAAGGAGACAAATGCAACTTCTGTTTATTGGATATAACACTTATTAATATTCATAGAAGCCATCAATAATAGCATTTTTCATGTATCTATACATATATATAATTCCATATTATAGATCGTACTCAATTAATTTATGACGTGTGTATATGTACCTTTCACCTTTGTAATTATTAGTCTAGGTTCCAAATGCATTAGAATTATAAAAGTATAATTAGCTTATTCCATAAGGCATTATACTAATAATATATTATAAAGTCTGTTTTTATGCAAAAAAAAAGAGTTATATTTCTTCATAAATAACGTGTTTACGTTTTTATTTTCTTCAAATTATTTTTCCGTTTTTCGAAATTAAGAATTTGAATGATATAACTTATATTAATTAGAATATTATAAGCAACAATAATAAGATTAAAAAAAAGTCTTAACGCACAATTTTAAATCAACACCGTGAGAACGTGAATTTCATAACGTTTTAGCGATCAGTAAGTTTGTATCTGAAGATTGCATGTTTGCATGAAACTCCGAGTAGTGTTATCGACATGCGATATTATGTATATTCACTTAATAGCTCTGTTATATAACATTGAGCACTATTTTATAACACCCGAGGAAAAATATATAGACATGTGCCTATCTATCTGTCAATATATATATATATATAGTAAAGGTAATAAATCCGTTGGTATATAATCCAAGTGGATCCGAGTAATATAACATATTAAAACTGATTCACAAAAAGAGCTCAATGTATTATAACAGAAGAAATAAATATTATTGCAGAATGAAATCCCAAATTACCTCATATCGGTTACAAATCGATTTCAACCGACGAAAACTTCGGATCTCAATCTCATAGAGTACATGCGGAATGTGGTGGAAAGGCAGATTCGAATCCTGGATCCTGATACCAGCCAACCAATCTAGAAAATTGACCCAGATTTTGCAAGTATGCTTCCAGAATTTTGCCCATGATAAAAGAACTAAGGTAAGAAAGAATATGAACCATTTTGTTGCAGAACCTTTCTCCATTTTTCCGTCAACTTAAAGATTCCATCTTTTTGGAATTTCGGTGGTTTCTCGGCCAAGAACATATGAAGGTTTTTTTTACCATTGCGATTATATTGCAAGGACCTGAATGAAAGAAAATCCAAAGGATAATGTCTGGTGAATATGACGGATGGGGTAACATATCCCAGCCAAGCAGCAACAATTTTTGCCGGGTCGCCAAATAAACGAGAGATCTGGCACTATCCTAAGGCAAAACAACGCCTTTCCTGTTCGACAATTCTGGCCGATTTTCTAGAATTCCTGCCTGTAATTCGTCCATTTCCGAGCAGTGCTTTTCAGAATCAATTGACTGATTACTTGGCAGAAACTCATAGTACAGGATGTCTTTCCAATCCGACCAGATGCACACCATGACTTTCTTGGGGTGAAGACCTGAATTTGAGGTGGCTAAAGTTGGCTCATATTGCTTACCCCAGGACCTTTTTGAGCTGAACATTTATAAACGATCCATTTCGCATCACCCATCACAATTTACTTAAAAAAGGATGCATTTTCATTACATTTATGCAGCAAATCACAGATGAAATGCGATCCAAAATATTCTTTTCATTTAGATTATGTGGTACCCAAACATCGTAGCGTTTTGAGTACTAAAGCTTTCCCTAAATGCTCATGGACGCTTGATTTTGATAAAATTTAGTTCTTCTGCCAATACGGTTTATTCACGATCAATGTCTTGATTTGGTTGTCATTTTTAGTGGGGAGGGGTATTCTTCATTAATAAGACTACAATCACCAACTCTAAACTTAGCGGACTATTTCCGTACAGTTCTGTCAGCTAAAGCACCTTCACCGTACACAGCAAATATCTTTTTAGTTGCTTCCGAGACATTTTGGGCTTTACGGTAAAAAAGCATCAAGTGTTTATAATCTTATAATCTTTCATTTTCATAAGGATGCAAAATTGAAACGAATGAAGCAATTCTAAAATTTTTATGTTTATACATTCTTTTTATAGATAAAAATATTTAAGTAAATGCTTTGTCTTATAATAAACAGTATTAACAACATTTACCGGCCTGAATGTCCGAGAAATTGTATCCTATCTCCTGTATCCTATACATAATGTGTCACATAATTGGTTTATATTTGGATACGCCATGAGCAGATACGAATGTACGTGAGGGAATCATGGAAGATTGCAGTTTAAAAACAGTAAAATCGACCTTGCTAAGCAAACGCCCCTCAATTAAAGGCACGTCAGGCTATATCACGGTTCCCTATAGGATACAGGGTCGATTCCTGTCGGAGGACGCATATTTCCTATGAAAATTTCTCGGACATTCAGGCCGGTAGATGTTGTTAATACTGTTTATTATAAAACAGAACATTTACTTAAATATTTGACGCTGGAGTAAAGACACTATGAAAGTGTAAAAATATCTTTTAATATCAGAAACACTTTGTAAACAATTATCAGCAATACATTTTTTGAAGGAAAAAATTATTACAAGAAATAGAATTTTGACAAAACAAAATATTACCAGCAATAAAAATTTTGTTGGCATTAAATAAACCCATTGAGATTGATATGCCGTAGAACAAACCAAACCAATCCCTAAAGCAAATATTACTTGTAATAAGCTTATATATAAAATGATATCTATACAATATATTTGTTCATAATAATATATTCTGTAGATTTTACCAAGTTCGTCTGATTAATACCAATTAATTACATTATAAAATCAGTAGATTGAAAAATATCTTCTGACATAGTGAACAGTCTTGAAATCTTTTCTTGTTGGTGTCCATTTTGCATCAACATGTGAAAAAGTGAGTTGTAAATTCTAAAACTGATTGGCAATTGTGATGTATACAGCCTTTAAACTTTCTTTACTTTAGTATCTGTCTATATTTCTGAGATGAGGTATTATGTACACTATTTATATTATTCCGGCTATTGACCTCATATTTATTGCCATATTTATTACAACATTTTGGCCTAACCCTAACCCTAACCCTTTGTCGCCATATATATTACAACGTTTTGGGCGTTGTACGCTCCGACCTTCTTCAGGTGGCTGGAATGTCGAACTAAACCCTTTATATATAAACAAAAATTCAAATCACCCACCTGATACCCTATTTACATTATTCGGACTATTGTCCTCATCTTTGTCGCCATGTTTATTACAACATTTCGGCCTTTCAGTATCTGTCTACATTTCTGAGATGAGGCAATATGTATACTATTTAGATTATTCAGACAATTGTCCTTATCTTTGCTGCCATATTTATTACAACTTTTCGGCCTTTCAGTATCTGTCTATATTTCTGAGATGAGGTATTATGTACACTATTTATATTATTCGGGCTATTGTCCTCATCTTTGTTGCCATATTCGGCCATTGTATGCTATTCGGTCTTCTTCATCTGGTTGGAAAGTCGAACTGAACCCTTTATTTCGATCACTGTGGTAGACTGTTCTAGTTCCACGTGCCATGTCTAATGGATGTCAGTTATCAGTTATTCCCTACTTAATTCCCTCTCCAAGTTCTCCACCGCCTTAACCAGGTATTGAACTCGCCACTTTTTTAGGCCCTGTCACTGGATCTAACCAACGCCTTTATCCCCTGTGCCACGTGTCCCTAAGGACATGGCACGTGGAATTAGAACAGTGTACCCCAGTGAGCGAAATAAAGGGTTCAGTTCGACATTCCAAACACCTGAAGAAGGCCGGAGCGTACAACGGCCGAAACCTTGTAACAAATATGACGACAAAGATGAGGACAATAGTCCAAATAATGTAAATAGTGTTTCTTTACTTTCTTTTTCTTTTTTCGGCTTAATAATTTTAACTTACTTGTTTTTTTCTTTCGCCTTTTTCTTTTATACATCCGTCCGTATGTCTTTTAAACGTCAGTTCTTCATCATCTTCTTCTTCTTCTTCTTATTATTATTATTATTATTATCATTATTATTATTATTATTATTATTATTATTATTATTATTTGTAGTAGTAGTTTTAGCAATGATAGTAATAATTACAAGGGTATAGTAAAATTATTTTCGCTTTTACAGATATTTACTCCAAAGCTTATATTACGCACTCACTGAAAGTTTAACTGTACCTACACTATATACTTCTTCTTCTTCTTCTTCTTCTTCTTCTTCTTCTTCTTCTTCTTCTTCTTCTTCTTCTTATTATTATTATTATTATTATTATTATTATTATTAGTAGTAGTAGTAGTAGTAGTAATCGTTGTAGTAATAAATATTAGGACGTATTAAAAGTAGCTTCGTTTTTCACATTCGTTCGTTCGATCGTTAGTTCTTCACCTCTTCCAGTAGTTTATTTTTCTCTTCCTTTTCCCTTTTCCTTCCTTCCTGTTTTCTTTCTTTCTTTTTTCTTGTTCATCTTTCTTACTCTCTTTCTTTCTCTTTTATTGATTTTCTTCTTTTTACCTTCTCTACTTTCTTTCTTCTTTTGTCCATTGAAATCTTTTTTTCTTTTCTCCATCGTTATGATTTTCCTTATCTTCTCCCTCATGCTTTTTTCTTCCTAAAATCGTTCTTTCCTTCCTCATGAACGTCTTTTTTTTATTTTCTTTCCAATCTTCTCCCACCCATTGACTTTTTAACCCATAGGCTTTTATTATCCACAAAGTATCCTTCTTTTCTCTTTTCTGTAACATTTTTCTCTTTTCAACTTCTAACTATTTTTTTCTATCAGTAATGACATTTTTCGCACCTTCTCAGTAACGTTTTGTTTTTCCCTCATTAAAATATCTTTATTCATCTTTTTGCTTCTTTTTTATCTCTTTTTCTTATAGTTTTATTTTCTTTGCGCCTCAATTTCTTGCTTTCTCTTTGCTATTTCCTTCTCATCTTCAAAATGGCGTCATAAGACTCAATAAATTTACCAAGCGTAACGCTTACAGAATGCTTCCGATATGACCTGAATGTTAAGCCCCTTTAAATTCCTCGCAGGAAACAAGCTCAAATAAAACTGACATTAAAAGTCTCATATTTCTCTTTACTTAATGCGGATCATATCAAATTTGATTTTATATTTGTCTTTTTCTGTCCAAACCTGACAGATTCCAAATTGCTTCGTCGCTTCTCGAACAAAATGCTTTTATTGGAGAGACGGTAAAGACAAATTCAAAGATTTCGACTTTTTAACCAGTCGTCATCAAACACTTTTATAAGAGAAATATTTTAGTTTCAAATTAACAAATTGAGATTACTAGCTGTCATGAAAGTCGCAGGTTAATATGTAAACGGTTTGATTACGGTTAATATCACAAATGGACACGAGATCAGCTTTTATTCTGGAAGTCAATGTTTTCACAACAAAAGCGATATTAACCATCGAAAGTTGGAAAAAGTTCAGGATACATTTATATTTATATGAACATTACATCATGTGAGATGTTGTTTAGATCTAGTGACTAAACCCAAAGTGTTGTGAGTTCAATACCAGGCCACAGAAGCGGTGAACCAAAACTTGGAGAGTTGAGTTAAAGGGAAATAACTGAGACATCCGGAAGAGATATGGCACGTGGAACTAGAACAATCTACCCCAGTGGACGAAATAAAGGGTTCAGTACGAAATCATCTGAAGAAGGCCGGAGCGTACAATGGTCGAAACGTTGTGAATATGGCAGTGAAGATGAGGATAACAGTCCGAATACTCTAAATAATGCAAGTAATCGTAATACATCACCTCAGAGATATAGACAGACTCTATTAAAATACAGATGAAAGCTTAATGTTTGGTGGGATCAAATTTGGAGCAAACTATTTTTATTAAGTGATCATCATCATCATCGTCATCATCATCGTCATCGTCATCATCATCATCAGTCCCCTGACAGGTTGGGGTCGTAGGGTATATGCATAATTGAATACTTGACCAGTTCAGTATGTGTCTATATTTCTGACATGAGGTATTATTTACTCTATTTACATTATTCGGACTATTGTTCTCATCTTTGTTTCCATATTTATCACAACGTTTCGGCCTTCTTCAGGTGGTTGAAATGTCGAACTGAACCCTTTATTCCGCTCGCTGGAGTTGACTGTTCTATTTCCACGTGCCATGTCTAATGGATGTCAGTTATTAGTTATCTCCCGTTAACTCACCTCTCCAAGTTCTCCAGGTATTGAACTCACAACTCTTTTGGTCCTGTCACTGGATCTAACCAACGCCTTTAGCCACTGTGACATGTGTCCTTAAGGACATGGCACGTGGAATTAGAACAGTGTACCCCAGTGAGCGAAATAAAGGGTTCAGTTCGACATTCCAACCACCTGAAGAAACATTGTGATAAATATGGAAATAAAGATGAGAACAATAGTCCGAATAATGTAAATACTTGACCAGCTCACTTCGCATATCTGAGTTGAAACAGTGCGGAGGGTTTCATTCATAAGTAGCGTGTCTTATGCAAGGGGACCTGGAGGAGTCCATCTCCCTTCAGCTGAAACCCAAGACTGTGCTCCTCCAACTAGAAGATCCAGTCACATGGCTGTTGATTCCATCGGGGAACCCTTCGCCCTGACCTTGACCCAACCTAGTGACACCGTCTTATCCTCTGCATGCAAAGCTTTGGAGTTTAGTCTATTGCACTGTGTAAGATGACCGTTGACTCTAAAAGAATGTTTAACCGCCCTTTGACATCTATTGCGGTAGATACTACTGGTTTTGTTTTGCATAACTGTACCGCCCAGGTGCGGATCGAGACTGAAATATTTATTTATGAAAATAAGAGATAAACAACACAAATGTATATTCCATCTACCTAAATCAATTATTTTTAAAAGTTATTTTACATGTTGACGCAATGTCCTTGGCATTCTGTAACTTTCAACAGTCATACTTTATAGTTTTGTTTATTTCTTTGATTTGTTTGGATGAAAATACACACATTCCAATCCTTGCTTCTTTAGCAGATGTTGCAAGATTTCCTTCCGAAAATATCATGAAGAAAAAACTTAGCAAACTTCATCAAAATTTTCAGAGAAAACTAGAGAACAAGATATTTTGGATAAATTGAAGAATGAACTTATTGAACTTGGAATTAAGCTTGGAAATATTGCATCTGTGAAAGAACATGATTCGAAAAAAAATGAGGGATTTATGCAGTTATGGAAGCAAGACGTAAACCGCAATTTAGTTGAATTTCATTGCATTTTGCACCAAAAATCTGTATGCAAAAACGAGTTTGAAATTAGTAGAAAATCCCTAGAAGGTCCCTTGTAACAAAAGTTGAAAATTTTATAGCCACTCATGCACTTAACAGATGTCAATTCATTAAGATATTGAATGAAGTTAACAGTCATTTTTCTGCGTTACTCATGTAGAACAATGTCAGATGGTTAAGCCGTGGCCAATTGTTAAAAAACTATGACTATGCAGAACTGACTCATATTAAATACTTGACTTAAATACTTGACTTAAATATTTGGCTTAAATACTTGATTTAAAAACTTGACTTTAATACTTGACTGAAAATCTTGACTAAATGTTGACGTAAATAATTGACTTAAATAATTGACTTAAAATCTTTATTACAACAAATTTTGCAAGGTTGAAGCGTCATGCGTCGATGTTTGGGCAAATTAAAGCTTTTGAAAGAAAACTTGAAATATTTTCAAGACACCTGGAAGAAAACAACTAGAAATATTTCCATTATTAAAGAAACACTCTTTAATTTTCAATAGTAAAGAATGCCCTACTTTTAAAGATTTTCTCAATTTCGAGAACTAAGTACCATCTAAAAATTCATACAATTCTCATATACTATCCAATTTTATGATACTAATCTATCCATACATTATGAAATAGACAAAGTCCGACAATTATTTTAAGACATTTTTATGTTTATACATTCTTTTTATAGATACAAATATTTAAGTAAATGCTCTGTTTTATAATAAACAGTATGAGGTATCGATTAGTTCGTCATGATGCAAATAACTTACATACCTAGTTTGAACAAAATCGGAGGAAAAAGGTTGAATTTATCGACTTTTGATCGGCTTAATTTTTAAAAAATTAAATATATTTTATGCTATGAACCTATCTCTTACATTGTACAACGTATATGCCAAGTTTTGTCAAAATCGGTTGGATGGATCTCGAGTGAAAAGGTATCACACAGACAGACAGACATCCTGTTATATATATATATATATATATATATATATATATATATTTCTAATGTAGATCAATCTTTCCTAAGGTTTCCCGGAGTTCTTCGTGCCATAATTTATTCAATGCCTCTCCGTAATCTATGGACTATAAATATAGCTGTTTCTGTATGTCTAATGCATTCTTTGCTAGCGTTATGGCCATGAAAATTGAATTTGTTGTTCCAGTGCTTTGCACAAAGACACACTGTTCTTGATATATTTCCGATCTAATTCTGCTTCACACTCTAATCATTAGAATCGTAATTGTTATTTTAGTTATGTGCGTCGTCAATATGGTTTTCCTATTAAGTTTTGCAATCATTCACCTTTTGTTTCTTTGACAGCGCGATGAAGATTGATGTTCTTCCAATATTTCACTGCTGTCGTATATTTCATTTCTCACTTTGGTAAGCTTATCAAATCGTATAAAGCCGTCAGCATCTCTTATAGTCCATCTATTTTGAGCCAAACCAAGGGATAAATAGTCTGAAGAATACTCAAATGGTAATCCAATCACCTGAAGAGGGCTGGAGTGTAAAACAGCTGCAACGTCGTGAATGGATTATCATTATTGAAGACAGAATGTTGAATTTAAAGCTAATTAATTTTGACCTTCTTCTATGTACCACATCCTTTCCGGGTATAAATGATCATGGCTCTTAACAGTTTCCTAAACTTTGTGACCCTAAACAGTTTTTTCGCCTTTGCGATAATAATGATAAAGATTTCCTTATTCATTACCAAATCAAGAATCTGCGCTGATTTGTAAGAATTTATTCTTTTCTTATCTGTTTCTGAGATGAGGTATTGTAATTATTTTTACTATTGAAGTAATCCAGTATCAAGATCGAAATAGTTGTCAGTTGAATACCGAGTTACAGCAGAGGTGAACAATAACGTGCAGAGTTAAGTTAATGAGAAATAACTGGTACTGTGATATCCGAAAGAGGCATGGCACGTGGAACTAGGAACAAACTACCCGGTGGGTGAAAAAATGGGTTCAGTTAAAAATTCTACACAGCTGAAGAAGGCAGGAGCATAAAACAGCCGAAACGTCGTGAATATGGCAACAAAGACGAGGACAACTGTCCGAGAAATTTAAATAGTGTAAATTATTCTTTTCTTATTTAAATACTTTTGGTTGAAAATATTCCAAATGATTTAAATTAGAATTCTGTCTATTTTTGTGTTATATCCCAAATATTATTTTAATGATAATTGTTTTTTTTTTAATTATTATCTAAGCAGCAAATTTCGTGTTTTTATTTTAAAGAAAAATATTTTTTATTAAATTTTTCTGTCAATCCATGTTTTATTTTTACTTGCTAACTTGTGCTGAAATCGATCCATAAGGACGTCCTGTGCCGCTCACATTCCTGTAGGAGTGACTAGGAACATTTGTATAAGATTGTTAATATGTCCAGTTCTGTAGTTGTAGATGAGAATGTCGAACTGAACCCTTTATTTCGCTCACTGGGGCAGACTGTTCTAGTTACACGTGTCATTTTTAATGGATGTTAGTTTTCTCCTGTTAATTCACCTCTCCGAGTTCTCCACTGCCTTAACCGGGTATTGAACTCACACTCTTTGGGTCCTGTCACTGGATCTAACCAACGCCTTTATCCACAGTGCCATGTGTCCAACCACCTGAAGAAGTCCGGAGCGTACATCGGCCGAAACGTCGTAATAAATATGGCGACAAAGATGAGGATAATAGTCCGAATAATGTAAATAGTGTGCATAATACCTCATCTTAGAAATATTGACAGATACAGAAAGGTAGAAAGATAAAATCCGCTAAGTAAGCAAGCAACAAATATATATTTATGCATATACGTGGTGAGAAAGTAGAAATGGAAATAGAACACAAAGAGGAAAATATAAGCATCTCTGTCACCATATTCATTACAACGTTTCGGCCTTGCAATATCCTTTATTATCCTTTTTCTTTCTTTCTTTTTTTATCCTTTTCACGTATTCTTCTTTTATCCTTTTTCTTTCTCCTTTTTTTTTCTTTTCTTTCTCTTTTTGATCTTTTTTCTTTCTCCATTTTTCTTCTTTTCTTTCTCCTTTTTTCTCCTTTTCCTTTCTCCTTTTTTCTTCTTTTCTTTATCCTTTTTTCTCCTTTTTCTTTCTCCCTTTTTTGTCCTTTTTCTTTCTCCTTTCTTATCCTTTTTCTTTCACATTTTTTCTTTTTTCTTTCTCCTTTTTTCTTTTTTTCTTTCTCTTTTGCTCCTTTTTCGTTCCCCTTTTTTCTTCTTTTCTTCTCCTTTTTTATCCTTTTTCTTTCTCTTTTTCTTTCTTTTTTTCTCCTTTTTCGTTCTCCTTTTTTCTTCTTTTCTTTCTACTTTTTTATCCTTTTTCTTTCTCCTTTTTCTTCTTTTCTTTCTCCTTTTTTCCCCTTTTTCTTTCTCCTTTTTCGTTCTCCTTTTTTCTTCTTTTCTTTCTCCTTTTTTCTTCTTTTTCTTTCTCCTTTTTTTCTTCTTTTCTTCCTCCTTTTTTCTCCTTTTTCTTTCTCCTTTTTTCTTCTTTTCTTTATCCTTTTTTCTCCTTTTTCTTTCTCCCTTTTTTGTTCTTTTTCTTTCTCCTTTCTTATCCTTTTTCTTTCTCATTTTTTCTTTTTTCTTTCTCCTTTTTTCTTCTTTTCTTTCTCCTTTTTTGCTCCTCTTTCGTTCCCCTTTTTTCTTCTTTTCTTCTCCTTTTTATCCCTTTTCTTTCTCCTTTTCTTTCTTCTTTTTTCTCCTTTTTCGTTCTCCTTTTTTCTTCTTTTCTTTCTACTTTTTTATCCTTTTTCTTTCTCCTTTTTCTTCTTTTCTTTCTCCTTTTTTCCCCCTTTTTCTTTCTCCTTTTTTCTCCTTTTTCGTTCTCCTTTTTTCTTCTTTTCTTTCTCCTTTTTTCTTCTTTTTCTTTCTCCTTTTTTTCTTCTTTTTCCTTCTCCTTTTTTCTCCTTTTTCTTCTTTTTTGTTCTTTTTCTTTCTCCTTTTTCTTCTTTTCTTCTCCTTTTTTCTCCTTTTTCTTTCTCCTTTTTTCTCCTTTTTCTTTCTCTTTTTTTCTTCTTTTTTTTCACCTTTTTTATCAATTTTCTTTCTCCTTTTTTATCGATTTTCTTTCTCCTTTTTTCTCCTTTTTCTTTCTCTTTTTTTACTGCCTATATTTACGTGTTTCGTATTCTTACTTCTGAAAAGCGAGGATTGATAACATGTCAGCTTTTTTTTTTCTTTTTCTTATGCTTTCCTATTCACCACTTTACAGAGAGTAATAGCTTTTTGGCTTCTACACTTTTAAAACATTCGATCTTAACACTTGTTCTCCATCTTTTAAATGCCCATTTTTTGTTTGATCCCAAAACAATTCTCACGCTCCAGAAATAGTTTGAAATGTTCCAAATTGAATCCGATTGGTTTGAAAAGTCATTTTTCACAATCTTTCATGTCTATAGACATCTTTGATTGGATTTTGAAAAAGAAGACTAGGTTCAATTAATGGTTTGCCTTTCGGTTGATCAAATTCATTCAGTTCTTATAAATGCATAAAATAACTGGCAAATGCCAAGTTCCATCGGTGGAAATCTGCTTGAGATGCATTTCTAAGAAAGATGAAATAGTGAGTAAATGAGAATTATACTGAAGTTCAAAAGGCTAAATAATCTTGCCAGGAGCATAAAGACACTGTGACCCACTGTGGTTACTTTGTTCCCATTCAGGATAAAACATCCGATTATCTGTAAACTGAATATTTTGCACAGATTTACACAATTTGTTTCTATAAGATTTCCCTTCGACAATTTTGCTCAAAAGCAGGTGCCATTATCTTTTAGCTTTTATTTCTAGATTGGCAAGTGAACCCTAAAAAGCAAGTTTGGTAAATAAAACTATATATTCTTTGCGTGTTAACCTGTACGCAGATTGTTCTATTCTGTAATAAGTTCTGAATATATGCATATATATAGTACGAGACAGAAAATGAACGCACGCATAGAAATGATGATGAACAAAATATAAAGCTTATTACATTTGTATTTACATTTATCAACATGCCTAAGCATTGTTCTGACTTCGAGAAAGGCCAAGTCGCCGTTTTTCATGATTTGGGGCTGTCGCATAGATCGATAGCTGATAAGATTAATCGAAGTGAGTCATGTGTCCACAAGTTAATCAAAATGAGAAATCAAAGTGGAACATATAATAGACGTAACGGATGTGGCCGACCGATAAAAAAACTACCGTCAGCGAAGATAGAAATTTGAATGGTCAATGCGAAAAAAGATCGATTCGCAACAGCACAAGATAATTCCAAAGTGGCTAGTTTGGCGGTTTCTTCAAGAACAGTTAAAAGCAGGCTTAAATCAAAAGGCAGTGTTTCCAAAATGAATAAAAAAAGAAATCTTTCGTATCTGGAAAAAATCGACGGGCACGGTTGACTTGGTGCAAAGCTCATTTACACTGGACTAAATCTGATTGGGAAGATGTTATGTGGAGTGACGAGAGACCCTTTACTCTTAGATATAAAGGACAAATACGTGTTTGGTGAAACAAGTACTCCAGTGACTACCAAGAGCACTGTTAAAAACGATAAAAAACAATCAACGTTTGGGCTGCATTCTCAGCAACAGGATTTGGTAATTTGTACAAAATCAAGGGAACTATGAACCAGCGTCAATACCAAACTATTCTTGTTAATATGGCTTTCTGTCCCAAAACTTTTTGCCCAAGGTTAAGGCTTCACGTTTCAACACGATAACGATCCTAAGCATACTACCTTAAAGAATAAACGTTATCTAAAGAGGAAGCTTGACATGGGTAAATTGCAACTCTTCCAGTGGCCTAATCAGAGTTCTGACTTTAATCCAATTGAAACCATTGGGCGATAATGGAAAACGTGCCAATAATAGAAAAGTTAACACAGAAGATGAGATTTTTCGCGAATTAAAGAAATGCAGGAAATATTTGAGGAAGGACATTGACTTACTAATGAATTTAAACTATAGCATGCAACGAGGAATTAAGATTGTTATTAAAGCAAAAGGTTATCCAACACAATACTAAATCATTTTTTGACTTGTATAATGTACATATGTACACCTGTATTAATAAACGAATTCTATTACTCACATGTCTTGGTAAAAAAAACAAATATCGACTTTCTGTTGGTGCGTCCATATTTTTCCTCGTACTGTATATATATATATATGTATGAAGAAATATAGTTTTAAGGTGTGCTATATTTATGGGATAAGGAGCTCAGTATCAGAGATAGAGCGTATGTAAATATAAATATAAACGTGAACATTGAAGTCAACACTCAGAGGTGACAGGCTGTTTCCTACTAGCCGCAATCGTCAGGCTATTTATATATAGGTGTCAGTGGTGCATTGTGAGTAATCCATTCTCGCGGTTATTTTGGCAGGAGTGGCTTGTTTATTTATTTATTTATTTAGGTTAATTTATTTTCATTTTTTATCGTTATATAGAAGATAAAGTTATTTTATTCATTCAGTTGTCTATTTTAACGATTATTTTGCTGGGATTGATTTGATAATTTGTTTATGATTTACTTTATTTATTTATTTGGGCTGATTACTTTTACTTGTTTTTATGTATTTTTAACTTGTTTTTTATGTATTTTTAACATGTAGATAGATAGATAGATAGATAGATACATGAGAGAAAGAATAGATTGAGTAAAAATCCACTGTTCGTAGCATTTACTTTTAAAAAAGTGCTCAATATTATGTAGAGCAATATATATATATATATAGTTTAATTCCCAGATCAATCCTGTGGACAAGACAAATGGTATAAGATGAAAATCGGGGAAAAAAAATCATAGTTTTT
Organism: Acanthosepion lycidas; assembly: GCA_963932145.1. Taxonomy (NCBI): domain Eukaryota; kingdom Metazoa; phylum Mollusca; class Cephalopoda; order Sepiida; family Sepiidae; genus Acanthosepion; species Acanthosepion lycidas. The sequence continues at coordinate 3,449,704 of OZ010579.1, read as the reverse complement.
TGCTGACGCATTTCAGCTTCTGAATTTTTTAAAATGTTTTTCTTGTTATGGTTACGTAACAAAATCAAAATTTAAAAAAGAGAGAAGCTTCTGCAAAAGCCTCTTTCTGGTTCATGTAAATTTCCTTTATGCAAAGAAATTTTTTTCTTTCCATTTTGACAATATAGTTAAATTCCCAGATCAATTCTGTGGACAAGACAAATTGGTATAAGATTTTTTTCCAGTTTTCCATTATTTATATATATATATATATATATATATATATATATATATATATATATATATATATATATATAGGTACAATATCTTTATTCAAACATGATTCATTGAATAATATAGACATATTTTTATACTGATCCTTTAAAGTTTCTTCATGTTAAAATGGCCCATTAATTTTTCTTAACCCAAGTACATTCGATCTTTTCCAAGGTCATCTTCATAGGTAAATTACAAAGACAAACTTATTGTAACTGCAATAAAATCTGCATTCCTGTTCATCCTCACAATACAGGGAAATTCTGTCAACACAAATATACTGTACCATGAAGATAATAAACAAAAACTTCAAAGGAGCCCTCTGTGACACTATTTAGGGTTTTTAGAAAGAAAGAAGAAAAAAGAAAAGGCGAGAATTAAATTTAGGTGATAAGAAGCAATCACGAACAGGACAGTAAGGAAAGTAAGACACTGGATTTAATTTGATTTATGACGACGCACCGAATGGACGACAGCAGTATGCCATGACAACGATAATGAAAATTTCAAGTTGGTCAAGTGACCTACGAAACAGCAACTGAGAGATAAAAATTAATTAGGTCATGCACTGACCGAAAAACAAAAATGTCCGTTGGACCAACCGCAGAGTTACAAAGAAAGAAAAGATTGACCCATTACCTATCTACGGAGATGTCGTTTGGAAAAGGCACATGTTTTGTGTCAGGAGCTGGCTATGATAGCAAAATTATTTTATCAGAACGAATAATTGACTGGAACGTGAATATCGCCGGATGACCACCAACTTGTTTGGCGAAGGTCCCGAGTGATGAATCCCAGGTGACATTCAGGATAAAATTGAGATTAAGAGACCCCACTACGGGTCGTATTGGTTTGTTGTCGGGCAGAAAGGAAAGGAAAGAAAGAAGGAAAAAAAAGAAAAAAAAAAGAAGGAAGATGATTTTTTTTTTCTTTGAGCAAGATTTTTTAAACCGAGGCCAGTCTGGCCACACCCATACTGCTGGGCGCCCATTGGCTGAATGCTGGCGTGAGTGGTAGGCGAAGGTAATCATGTGAAGAAGGAGGGGAGGCCTGTTGACACCTCCCTGAAGAGATCGGTATGAGATGCCACTGTGAGAGAGAGGGGAAACCCGTTGACACGATCTGAGGGTATGGGTGAGATACCAATATGAGAACAGAAGGAGGTGGGAGAACGACTCCCCACCCTAGAAATAAAGACCTGCAAAAATGGAAATTAATAAATTTTCCTGACCAAAGACAAAGAAGATTCTTAATGCGGGTTTAGAATTATCAAGGAACCTCAAACCCCGACAGGTCCACCCCGGTTTTGGTCGGTGTCCATATAAGCAGAGCCGCAATGAGTTGAATTAAGGAGTTCACAGCTGAGTTGAATTGAGTTGGGCCCGCCTCGCAGAAAGATGACTAAGATTCCATGCAATTCCGAACTCAACTTCTAACCAAGAACAATTTATTTTTGAAGAACGACTTAGACTCACACCACCAAAACAAGTTTTACGAATATCGCCTGAAGATACACCAAAACCAGTTTCTTAAAAGAACAATTTAAGATGTTAAGACTCGCCTAACAAACGCAAAGTGTCATGTGTCCATATTAGCGGTTTGGGAGAAAGACGCAGTCCTGTATTCAGAAACCAGATATAAAATATTGTTATCCTTTTTTAACACATTTGAACTTTTTGAGTTATTACTTTATTTTCTTTTACATATACTTGTGCGGTATTACCCTTGTTCGAACTCGACTTGCATTATGGTCCCGCGATTGATTGATTTCGTCTACCTCAGATCAAATCACAATGTGGGTAGGTTAGACTAGAAATCAAAACAGTTACTTCGGTAACCAGACGTTGGTGGCGAGCTGGGAACGACAGGGCTGATACCGAATCTAACCAGATTCCCATCCGAATCAGCAAATGGTTAGAACGTCACATTTAGTGCCGCGACCAATACCAAGTCACATTGATCGTCACAGGATAGGATAGGACGGCGACGGCGACGGCGCGGAGATAGGCGGGGTGACGTCACAATTGGGACGGCGACCAGGACAGCACGGCGGGCGCGGCCAGGCAGATGTCACATTTGGCGCAGCGACACCGGGGGACGTCATACCTCTATATCAAAATCAATTAACAAACACTAAAAAAAATTTATAATGAATATACCAACAACTTATTAAAGTGCATATAACACTTAATACCATTTTTACATTTCTAATAACTTCTGGTCAGCTCCCTTAGATTGAAATGCTTGTTTGTAAAAAATTCCATAACTAAAACAGATAAATTTAAAAATTCTTAAAAGTGGAAAAGAGTGTGTTTGCGCATCTTTTTAAAATCACTATCACATAGAATGCAGATTTTTTTGCAATTACAATAAGTTTGTCTTTTTAATATAACACTGAAGATGATATTGGAAAAGGTATTTGGGTAAAAAAAAAAAAAAAAAAAAAAACTATGGTGGATTCCTTGTTGAATTTCATCTTACCATCAAGAAACTGATTAGACAACTCCCCAGAGTTACAAAAAACTGCTAAGAACTCACAAAAATCTTCATAAGAAAATAAAATTTAGTATTTGTCTATATTCCTCAGATCAGGTATTATGTACTTAATTTACATTATTCGGACTATTGTCCTCATCTTTGACGCTATATTTATTACAACGTTTCACCCGTTCAGTATCAGTCTATATTTCTGAGATAAGGTATTATGTACATTATTTACATTATTCGGACTATTGTCCTCATCTTTGTCGCCATATTTATTACAACGTTTCAGCCCTTCAGTATCTGTCTAATTTTCTGAGATGAGGTATTATGTACATTATTTATATTATTCGGACTATTGTCCTCATCTTTGTTGCCATATTTATTACAATGTTTTGGCCTTTCAGTATCTGTCTATATTTCTGAGATGAGGTATTATGTACATTATTTACATTATTTGGACTGTTGTCCTCATCTTTGTCGCCATATTTATTACGTTTCAGCCATTGTATGCTCCAGCCTTCTTCAGGTGGTTGGAATGTCGAACTGAACATGGTTAGGGTTAGCTGACCCTGACCCTACTCACTGGGGTAGACTATTCTAGTTCCACGTGCCATGTTTAATGGATGCCAGTTATCAATTATCTCCTGTTAATTTCCATCTGAAAGTTCTCCACTGCCTTAACCAGGTATTGAACTCATACTCTTTGTGTCCTGTCACTGAATCTAACTGATGCCTTTATCCACTGTGCCATGTGTCCTCAAAGCATTAGTTAGATCCAGTAACAGGTCCCAATGAGTGTTTGTTCAATACCCGGTTAAGGCAGTGGAGAACTTTCAGAGGGAAATTAACAGGTGATAACTGATAACTGATATCCATTAAAACATGGCACCTGAAACTAGAACAGTCTACCTCAGTGAGTGAAATATAGGGTTCAGTTCGACATTGCAACCACCTGAAGAAGACCGGAGTGTACAATGGCTGAAACATTGTAATAAATATGGTGACAAAAATGAGGACAATAGTCCGAATAATGTAAATAATGTAAAATCACCTTTATATAAAACATTTCTTCTGTGAATTTTGAAGAAAGCAGAACTCTAAGTCTCAGTTCTCTAGTGCAGGTTCAGCTGTTTCCATATCCTTTTCCGAATATGCTTTACAATTTAATATGTATATATTTTACAAATCATTTAATATCTAGGTTTTGTTTCCATTGAAACATTCTTCCATTATCAATGCTGAAACTCATACAAATGAAGGCAGGAAACAAATTAAAAAGCCAACACAAATTTAAAACAAGAATAACAATTTGACATTTGATATATTTTTATTAGTTTTAGTGATAATGTAAAATAATGAAATATTTGAGAAAAAAGCCAACATGATTTGGTTAGACAAATTAGACAAAGACTTCAATGAAAATCTGAACCTTTTAAAAGAGGGATAGAAATTCCTTGTGGTCAATATTGAATCTTCTCTTTATGATAGTCTGCCAAAATGGACACAGTGCAAGTGAGTTCAATTCCTGTCAGGTATTTAAGCTAGATAAAAGTTTAATTTTGAATTTATTGACTGGTATGTCTTTCCTTAGGATATGGAGTTACGTGATCTTGAAAAAAAATATAGTCTTATGCAAAGCGAGTTTGAATCAAGTAAAGATTTTCTGTTGTGAAATTTTAGTTGATTTTTCTTTCTATAAGTTCTTAATTAAAGTTCTGCAATATCAAACATTTAACTTAATTTAACCCTAACCCTAACCAGGTCCCTTAGGAAAATAATTCAGGGGAAATAAAGTTAAGAAGAATGTCTTGCACCAGTCTCCATAATGGGGAGAGTCCATACATTTAATATTATTCGAAATCTGACCCCAAACAGCTATTAGTTGAACCAGGAATAAGTAAACAGTTAACTGGTTCATGAAGTTGATATTTGCTCTGCTTTGCATTGATAGTAGAAGACAAAATGAAGATTGTGTTGGCCGAATCTTTAAGTGAGTAGTGCTGAGTTATCTTAAGGTGTTCAATTTAAGCAATCTCTGGTACAGGTTGGAAATAGGCAATGACATCATTAGTCATTAAAACAGGCTTTTTGAAATAGGTTAATACACACACACACACATATATATCATTATTTATGAAAACAGGCTTTTTAAAATAGGCTAATAACACACACATATATACATCATTAGTCATTAAAACAGGTTTTTTGATATAGGCTAATACACACACACACACACACACACACACATATATATATATATATATATATAAATAAATAAACTCAAAAGTGGTTCATAGTATTTGATTTAATGATGCTTGCTATATGTTTTTTAACCTGGAATTTACAAAATGTCTTTTATTATTAGTCTGCACTCATATATTTACAAATTTGGTATATATATATATATATATCTATATATATGCTTGTGTGTCCCTGTGTGTGTTTAAAAAGATTTAAAGACATAAAAGAAAAGATAAGTAACAAAAGGTTAACCACCATCTGACAAAGTGACATTGGATCTAGGACAGTTTGGTGCCAGCAATTCAGTGCAAACCGACACTGGCACTGCTGCATCAGCACAGGCCCACTTTGGCAGAAGTTTAATTTAGTGCAGGCCACCATCGTGCAAGCTCGCTTCAGCACAGATCCTTTCAGTGCAGCTGTAGCTCAGCACAACTTTTTTCTGAATAATAGCTCTTTGCACTGACGCCAAAGAAAATTTTAAAGAGTATTAATCTCAGGGATATACAATTAAGGAACTTGGTTAAACTAACACACGAACATAAAATAAAGTAAAACCTAAAAATATATATTATAATGAAATACAAAAAAAAGTAGTTTAATTGTTTTCAAGCAATTGGCTGAACCATGATCTAATACCAGATTTTTTCCTAAATTACGAAATATACTTAGTCGGTCAACGTATGGTCATTATTTTTTTCCTTTGTTTCTTTAAGGTCAATTTCATTGTAGGTTTGTGTTGATAGACCATGATGGTATTTGTGTGTAACTGTCACTTTCAAATTAATTTATCCTAACCATTTCTACTTGAAGTAATATTAAAAAAAAAAAACAAATCTGTTAGATAGTGGAGCACATGTATATTTGTTTTTATTGGGGGATCATAAAGAGCTTATTAAATTTAAACCTACTGAATTTTTTACTTTATATGGCAATTTATTGACCAATCTCATAACCAAAGATGAGGTGATTCAGTGCTCCAAATATATATAGAGAGAGAAAAAAAAAAAAAAAAATTTCGCTTGAGGATGAAATGGAACTAATGTCTTTAATTTAAGTACAAAATTAAATTCGGGGCTTTTAGCTTCCATTTTTGAAACATGGTTGGAACTGTGTAGCGAAAAACCATATTTTAAGTCTATTAACTTATAATATATATATATATATATATATATATATATATATATATATTGTTAAATATGATAGATAATGAATGTCCATTATGTTTGATCATGAGCCGTTCTAAGCTTTGTGTAGTTGCTTTAATTTGGGAGAAAATAAAACAAAAACTGTCCCATATCTGGATATTTTTTATTAAGCTGTTCCTCGATTTAAGATTTTGACTCCTAGAAGGGATCATTCGAGTTGGTTAAATGGACATTTCAACAAGGTTTTTGTCTTTCTTTGTCCTATATTTTCTCTCAAAA
>OZ010579.1:3408297-3438297 GCA_963932145.1 Acanthosepion lycidas | reverse complement strand
GTATCCATCGCCCCATGTGTATGTGTGTATATATATATATATATATATATATATATATATATATATATATATATATACATATACACTCATACATATATATGTACATATATACATTTACTTGTGTGTCAGTGTGTGTTGGTATTTTTTAAGATGTACAATTTAGAACTGTGGCCAAGTTTCTGACCATGAATGAAGTTTGAGCCCTCTGAGATCAGGCATTTTGCAGTCAATTTTAAAATATGGATAAAAAGTTTAATTAACTTTTTCAAAATCAAACACAAAAATAAGTACAATAATCACAATGATCACTTTTTGTTCACACACCAAATGTTTGATCCACAGAAAAATATTTTGAAAACTCCGAGATCTGTTTTTGTGAGCTTTCAGATTTCAAAGTGTACACCGTAGAACAAAGTGAACAGATTTGGTTTTGCTTTTTGACCATCGCATTAAACTTTGGTAATTTAGAATTAAAATCTCATTCCTTCCAGTCTATCTCAGAAATTTAACTTTCAGCAAGCATGAGAGAAAAAACTTAAGATTGTCTTGGACAAGTCAAATAAAATACTGCATAATAGCAAATTGAAAATAGTTTAATACTATAACTTGAAAGCTACCCAATTTAATCTTTGCAGTTTTGTTTTTTAAGTATTTTTTTTATATTTACATCATTCAGTAAGCACTACTGTTTAGATGCAAACCGTTTTTAGACACAAAGATTTTAGTGGGTATATCCAAAATAATCCAAAAGTATTATTATATAGGAAAAAAAAATAGGAAAATTAACTAAATGTTCCTGGAACTTATTCTGCTTTGGGATTCTGAAGGTCAAATTAAGACATAACCATTTTTCAGTTTTAATCAAAATGATTCATAAAATAGAAAAGAAATTAAAAAAAAGAATCAACACAGCTGTGAATAAATGTAACCTTTGGGAATTGGTTTGACGGATCTATTTTGAAACTAAATTCAAGTCCTTTTAACTTTAGAAGATATATCTTTTTCTTCTTGACTAATCTGTAACTTTGGTAAATTGGTCCAGTGCTGTATTAGTTCTTCATCTGACAGTTTATATCTCAGTTTTTATTAAATTGCAGAATAACATTATTAGAAAAAGATGCAAAATATGTTCTGCAGGAATCACATCAGCATTAAGTGCAGTGAACTGCAAAGATATACAATGCAATTTGTATAAATATTACATCTCTCTATAAAAACTTTTAAATCAAAGAACATTTTTTATTCATTTATAACTTATTTTTTTTAATTTTAGTATTTCAATAATTATCAGTTTATTTTATATTTCTATTTAGCTTTTATTTTGCATAAAGTAGAAATAAAAATAATTTTAAAATATTATCACAAAATGCATCAGATTATTATGATTTTTTGTTGCTGGAAATATTTAGCTGTAAATTTAGGATTAATCTGTGGGTTTACTGAGATTAACAAGGACTTTGAATTCTGAGACTATCAGTTGGAAAGATGCAAATGTTGGCTTTAACATAACTGGTGTAAGTGATAGTAAAAAAAAGACTAAAAGAAGATTGGTATGAATTGGAAGAAAAAAACTTAGTAAAAAGTCAGTGGCAGAAAATTCTCAAAAAATCTAGAAAAATTTTTATGTTTCTAAGATGAATGGTTTTCATTCCATGAATTATTTAAACTATTGCTTTCATCATTTTTCTTTTAAATAATACGTCATTTTAACCACCCTTAATTGCAGCCTTGATTCAGTGTTATTTAGTAATCTCTTAGAACTTGACTTTGCTTTTTATTTTTCAGCATATGTCCATTTGATAGTCTTCACCAAAAACAGCCAATTTAACAGAAACACATGGCTGAATATTAAGATCTTATCTGAGTAATCTCATGGTTGCTATTCACCCTAAGGTATGATAATGGAATAAACATGAAGCCAGTCTCTCTTTGTCTCTCTCTCTCTCTCTCTCTCTCTCTCGCTCTGTCTATCTCACTCTTTCACCAACCATAAAATTCATCCAGTGTTGTGTGTCAGTTCCCATTTGTATTAGTGTGCACAAAACAGTGAAAGTCCCACAGTACATTCACAAGAGAATGAAATTTGAAAATATCATCACAGTGGAAAGTGAAAAATCTGAATCTTGTTTCCAATGTGATTGGTTATTTATTCCCAGATTGACACCTTACAGTCTTGGAGTAGGTAGGAGATATTGATCCTGACTGATTAAGTACTGTCAGTATGACTGCAAATTTGGCATCTTTGATGAAAAATGATGTGAACAGGCATGAGAGGTTGGGGCAGATATTACTCTTTGTTCCTTGATTGAAAAGCATAACTCTCATACATACAGATAAGAAGAATAATAGTATAAATAAGTCATTATTAGATAATAATATTAATAATAATAATAATAAAATTCCACCATGTGTAACCAAAGGAATTACCTTCCTTTTACCCAAGAATGATGATACAAATGTCCCAAGAAACTACAGACCAATTACATGCCTTCCCACTACTCAAAAACTGTTGAAATCTATTCAGACAAAACAGATATATTCCTTCTTAGAAAAAAAAACATACTACCTCTTGAGCAAAAAGGGTGCAAACATGACTCTTACAGATGTAAAGACCAATTACTTATTAATAAGATGATCTTGGAAAACTGCTTCAATACAAAGAAAAATCTCAGTACTGCCTGGATAGATTACTGTAAGTCGTTTGATAGTGTACCCCATTCCTGGATGTTAAACTCTTTAAATATATACAAGGTATCATTTGTCTTCATCAGTTTCATCAAGAAATGAAGCTGATATAAAAACAGCACTTCAACTCAATCATATAAATGGAATCTATAAGTCTAGTGAATTAAACATCAAAAGAGGAATGTTTCTAGTTGAATCTTTGTCTCCCTTTCTATTTTGTGGATCCCTAATAGCATTAGCCAGAAAACTTAACAGGACGGAATATAGCTATATCTCAAAAGAAAATAAGCCATCTATTTTACATGGATGACTTAAATTGTATGTTAAGAATGGCAGTGAGCTAGAAGTTCTCTTGAAAGCAGTAAAATGTTTCAGTGATGACATTAGAATGGAATTCAGTTTGCATAAATGTGCTAAACCTACAATTTCTTTCCTCTATTTTTATTGCAGTTTTTCTTTTCTCACTCATTTTTTTATCTTTCCATTATGAAACAAGTTTGTATAACGTCATTGTGTGAAGTGTATATGTGCACACATATATAAAAATGTATTTAGCTTTTAGATATGATCATAATTATAATTCAACCACATTCATTACTCATCCTTTTTTCTTCTTTTCTTAGCTTCTTCATTAAATTTCTATCTTTTTTTTTGTTCATGGAACAATCAATATCTCTTTCTCTCTAACTTTTATTTCTTATTTCCATCTTGACAATTCTACACATTTAACACATTTTTCTATTTCCACTCCCACTATATTTAATATAAAAATGTTGGTGGATAGACTGGAAACCATCTAACATAGGTGACATTTGTAACTGACAAAAAACACTGTTCTGCTTTATACAAGAGAACAGACCTTATATGATCATAAAAACAACAAAATCAATAGGATACTTGGAAGTAATTCTTATCTTCAATTTTATATTCGAAATTATGTACATTTGTTATCAGATACTTTTAACAAGAAGGCATATATTGTCTGTATTGATTAACAATTTAGAAATGATACTTACATTTGTTAATATGATATTTATTCATATTGTACTCAGAACATTTTTCATATTATCCTCAATTAAAATAATTATATAACACTTTTAGACTGATTATACATGTTTACATCAAAACTAAATCAATTCAGTTTTTAATATCAGTTGCCCCCTTTTATGGTACTCTTTTCACACTATTTCTTTCATGATTTTTTCATGTTAACAAACACTGGTATAAACATCACCCAGAACCTTTTACAGAAATGGAAGACATCACAATTCTATGGAATTACACCATCTTTACTGACAGGAAGATTGAACAAATAGGCCAGACATAATTGTCAAAAACCAAGAAGAAAAAACTTGCCTACTAACTGACATAGCAACCAAGGAATTTGAAAAGCCATCAAAGTATAAAGACCTGGAAATCAAAATAGAAAAAATGTGGAAATCGAATAGTACCAGTCATATTAGGTGTACTTGGAATGATAAAAAGGGAACACAACAACACTTTGAAAAAATCCCTGGAAATCTCAGCTTAAGAGAAATACAAAAAATTGTCATGTTAAGTACAGCTGACACACTCAGAAGAACTTTGTCCATGTAATATTAGTAATGTTATGGGAGTTAGAAAAACAAATCATGAAATGTAGTCATAATAAGAACACACCAATTCCTGACTTAGATCTTCTCACAGACTTGGTAGATAGTGTGCCTATAGCAGAAATTGAAATATAATGATGATGATGTTAATAATTGTTGATCTTGGGTATAAATATTTTTGGAAATTTGGAGCTAGATTTGATTTTAAAGCTGGACTCAATTTGTTAATGAAAAGAAGGCAAAAGGTGTACACAGATTAAAATTGCTGTTAGAAAGCAAATTAAATGGCAAGTATTTGAGTGCACCAATCAATAGGTGGGCGGTGGTGGCAGTAATATGCTTGACTTTCTTAGACTAGTCATAAATAGTAGAAAGGGACAGAGAAACTAGTTTGGTCAAATTTGGTGCCTTGGAGCTAAAAGCAAACATGATCAGATTATATATACCAAGAAAATTTGAAGGAAGACGATTGATCAGCATTAAGAGATTGATTTGCAAGCGAATGTCATTGTTTTACAAAGAACAGTCACTAAATAGGAATTCTGGGAAAGTTAAATCAGTTAAGTTTTAACTATGTGGGAAGAAAATATATATTTTTTAATCATTTAACCCCGAGCAATGTTGGAGTGCCACTAGCATGCAAGGGGGTTACAAAGAGTGAGAGAAAGAGTAAAGAGGGTTGTTTGAGGAAAGGATATAGAGAGGGATGGGGATCTGGATCATGGCATCAGAAGATGTCGATTGACATTACATTTGAATATTTGAAGATTATAGCAATCAGGGAAGCAACTAAAAAGAGGGAAGTTCCATTGTCATGAAGTGTGAGATAAGAAGCTATTGGAGTAGAAGAGGTGGTTATGTTTAAATGCAGTGGAAGAAGATATTTTTTTAAGCATTTCACCCCAAGCAATTGTCTTGATAAGTATATTGAAATATAATGATAATGATAATAACAATAGTCCAGATATAGCAATCCAAGACTACAAAAATAGAATGTGCTTTCATATTAACATGCCAGTTCTTGCAGGCTGCAACATAGCTTTTAAGATCTTCAGAAAATCAAAGTAAAAAGGACTTAAAATGGAAACTTGAAGAATATGACACATGAAGACATCAACAATTCCACTTATAGCTGGTGCTCTGGCTTTTATTGCAAAAAATTCTGATCAGCCCATTGAATGTATCCCTGGCAGCCAATGTCTTAAGGAAATACAAAAACATTATTCATATGAGCACAACTTGCACCCTATAAAATTGCTTTATTAGAAAAATGTTTATCAAAATACAAAGACATTGAAACTTGATGTAATGAATATGGATACACTTGTGTTTCCCCTCACAGGAATATGATTGGCTGGTATCAGCCATAAATACAGGCTGATGTAGAGGTACAGGAAGAAAACGCCCATTGGACTATGCCATTGACTATCCTATTGCCTACACCTATTGACTGCGACTACGACAAGTACCAATTCCATTACTGCTACCTGATAGATTGTTATACTCTGTTACAGTAGCCTAAACCACTTAGATACTTCGATCAAATATATCCTTTTCTGGGGCATATCAAAACTGGAATCAAAAAAATGTGGCACATATGGGCTTCAACAATTTCAGTTGTAGTTTAAACCCTTGGATTGACTGGAAAAGGTTAGACTCAGTGAAGGGATTCCTGGTAGCCCAAGCCCTAAAGAAATCCAAAATTTGTACCCACAAGTACAGCCTACACCTTAAAAAATGTAAAAATGTGTGTTAGCTTGAGTTTTTCTTTTTCTTCCTCAAAAAATGCTCAGTGGAAAATGTCATGTTGCTATCTCTGACCTTAATTCTCTGGTTGTGACCTGGAAAGAAATGAGTATACACCAGAAATCAAAGGAAATAAAATAATAATAATGTTGTTTCTTTTAAAGAATTTATTCTTTGAACTTCTCCAGGAATGCAATCCATATTGAATAGGGTAGACACTTTATTAGATTCTACTTAAGAGCACTCAGAATTTGCAGCCCTCAATATTTACATGAAGAAGAGAAATACATTGAAAACACTTTCAAGCTTCTTTTGTACCCTAATTATTTTATATTCAATATGAAACAAAGACCTCATAAAATAATCCAAAATAGAAAATTATCCTCTCTTGACAAATGCAAAGAATCCAAAAAATATATTGTCCTACCAATTATATCACAACAACAATTGAAAAGAACTGATATTTAACATAAAATTAAAATTTTTAGCACTACATCTAAAACAAGAAAAGATTGGTCAATACTAAACAAAACAATAAGCTAAAACTTGGATGAATTTACTATATTGCCAGTAATAATTGTCACAAAAAATACATAGAAGAAACCTTGAGGAATCTAAATAAAAGATTATATGAATACGAAAGGGATATTTTACAAAATAATACATCAAATGCATTAGTTATTCACCATAACAAAACTGACCACAATTTTGACATAAAAAAATGCTACTCTGACCAAAGAAGAAAAACAGTTCACTAAGATGAAAATATTTAGAGAGTGCCTTGATTGCAAGATTATCCACAATAAATTTCTATCCTGGCTCTTAAAACATTTCACCATAAATGTTAGATCTTCTATTTTCACAGTGTGGCATATCTAATAACAAAGTTGATGGAAACAAAAGAAAAAAAAAATAATCTTAATGAAATCAGCTAAATTATAAATTTAAAAAAGATTAAATTTAAAATACCCAGAATCCCTTATTCATGTGCATGTGTACTCGCACCAAGATTATAAATTTAGTTTTGATGAAATCCTAATGAAAAGCATTGCACAAAAACTTCTTTCCACATTGTCATATAGTTTTTCTACAAATATTGTTCTTGATATATAAAAATTTATATATACATATATATATATATATATATATATATATAAATAAATAAATAATTTAAAGAAAAACAGACCACTTTAAATTAATTTACATTGAGCTCTCAGGATTTCATCCTCCTTGGGACTACCCATATGGATTACCAAGTTTTTCATAACTTAAATATAAATATATATATATATATATATATATATATATATATATATATATATATTATTATTATTATTATTATTATTATGTATTATATATTAAAATAATAAGAAAGAACAGTAAGATTTATAATCCTGTGTTCTTAGCAATTATTTTTATTTAAAAGAAAAACAGTGCTTGATACAGAAGAGCATAATATTATAATTATTTTCTTTTTTTAGAATATGATTCATTGTGACACAAAAATTTTTATGTTTCGAAACTGAAACTAAAATTGTAAATTTAATTATAAAACTTAAACTTAAAATGCAGAGTTTAATTCCATTGTAAAGCAATTTTAGGAATAACTTCTAAGAAATTTACTTTATTTATAAGCACAGACAATCTTAATATTTTGTGTTGTCATGATAAAGGAAAATTCAATCATTTTTGATTAGGGTTGCTTGGATTTTCATTTCCCTAGACAACTTATGTATCTGTTATACTTATTTATATGTTACTTACAAAATCCGACTTAGTTTCAGTTTTGAAACATAGAAATTTCTGTCATGATGGAATCATCTTTTTAAAAAAGATAATAAGTATAATATTATTATGTATTATTTTAATACCTACACCTTGGGTAGTGGGAAGAAAACCCCAGATAAAACAATTTGCAAAAAAAAAAAAAAATAAATATTTGACAAACTGATATCAGGGGTAAAAAAAATTCAATAAAAAAAGAAAAAGACTAAAAACATCCATGTTAGTTGAAAATAATCGATCAGCACCACAATGCCTAGTCCCCCCCCCCAAAAAAAACATACCGACAGAGTAAATTAAGTAAAATATAAAAGTGCTCAATACACGGCATAGATCAAAAACTAAAAAATCTAGTGAGCCAGCACCTATCTACCAAGTTTTCACCTAACAGATCTTCAGGGTAAAAACTAGTCAGTTTTACCCTGAAGATCCTTCAGGTGAAACCTTGTAGGAAGGTAGGTGCTGGATCACTAGGTTTTACACACACACACACACACACACACACATATATATATATATATATATATATATATATATATCACTTTTTTTATTTAAATTATTTGCTCTGGATTTACATTGAGCTCTCTGGATTTTATCCTCCTCAGGTTTAGCCATACGAATTACCTAGATTTTCTTAAACTAACTAACTAACTAACTATATATATATATATCTTTAATGCACTGGAAACGTTATCCAGGAATGATACACAGTCAATCAATCAATAATCAAAGCATTTATCAAACGATAACAGATTCTACACTCAGATTCTATAATTTATCTGAAGAAGACTGAAGAATGAATTGGCTGAAATATTATAAAATAATTACAACTGAACGAATATAAGGAGAAATAAAAAAAGTAAATGCCATCAAATTAATTTTAATTTTAAGATTAAAATATCTGCATAAAATAATGCCCTAATGAGCCATAAGTAACAATATGAAGTGTAACTGACGGCTTGTAAAACTTTGCCTCTTAATAGCTCACAGAATATTTAATAATATTATTTTGAAGAGATCTTTATGATATAAGGTGGTGTAATCTGGACGGCAAATAACTGCTGTCTCAATAAATAGTTTTGTTATTCTTATGCCAATGTGAGAGATTCAATTGATGAATTCACCAAAATTTTCCATTTACAAGAACCAATTATTATCACCAGTATCATGGCTATGATTAAAATGTTACAAAGAAACACCAAAACAAGAACCACAAAGCCAAATATTGACAGAAACATCGAAGAATGTCTCCAAGATGAAGAAACATGTTTCTAGCATAATTTCAGAGTATATTAAAAATTCCTTAAAAATTTAATTTTTTTACACTTGATATAATGTTAATCTTGTCTGTGGGATATAGGTCATGTACCACGCCCCATCTTGAAGAAGTGGCACCTCAAAGTGGTACTCATAAGAATTGGCAATAAAAATGCTTCTTCTGTTTAAGGAAAAACAGATTGAATATAACATTTGTGTAATGATATGCCAATTGTGCCAGGAAAAAAAAATATGAATGCTGTTTGCAAGATTTTAAGCAGGTGCAATAATGACAAGAATATTTTATAAGCAAAATCAAAATTCATTGCAAATGGTAACGCTGTCTAAAAAGCAAATTAAAGAATTGGTCAAAAAATCAGTTTTAAGACTGACATTTATAGAAGGCATATCAAGGAAGAAATGATACCATTAGTTTAGTCTTTTGCAGATTGAATTCATTACTCAATGTTATCAATTTTAAGGTAAATCAAATTTAAATACAATTTGTAAGCAAGTTAACTTCTCTTATGTTCTAGTTGGATATATGGTCTTAGGTTCTCAGGATTCCATTGAAACAGGCAGCAATAAACTATCCATGTTTGACTGGCTGGTCCATTTAGAAAGGGTTAAAAAGAATTTCTTTTTTACAAATGGTTAATCTAAGATTAAAAAGTTAATTTCAAAACAATTTTTCATCTAGATGGTTTGTATTTGTTTGAAATATTATCTGAGTTTTGATATTTTCTCCTTTTTTAAGATGCTCTTCATTCTGAAGTTTCTAATTTTTCAAGAATATATTATTTGTTAAAGAAAATGGACGAAAAAGTTTTTAGCTTTTGTAATTTGAATATATTTAGGCTCATTTTCTGCCAAAAGAGATTTATTTTCTTGAAAAAAATCTGTAAAATGACAACTTTTTTGTTTTTATCTTTGAGGTGCGGTATTACGATTACTTGCACTACGTACATTATTCAGGGTGTTATTCTCATCTTCATTGCCAAATGCATAATGTTTCAGCCATTGTACACTCTGGCCATCTTCAGGTGAATAGAATTTCAAACCAAACTCTTTATTTTGTCCACCAGGGTAGATTGTTCTAGTTCCACGTGCCATACCTTTTCTGGGCGTCTCAGTTATTTCCTTTTAACTCAACTCTTCAAGTTTTTGGTTCACCACTGCCAGTGGATAAAGACACTGGTTAGATCTAGTGACTAGACCCAAAGAGTTGTGAGTTCAATGCCAAAAGCAGTGGTGAACCAAAAATTTAGAGAGTTCATTTAAAGGGGAATAACTGAGATAAGAAGCTTGGCATGTGGAACTAGAACAATCTCCCCATTGGACGAAATAAAGGGTTTCGTTCAAAAATGACAACTTTTTTGTTGATCTGAGTTGACATTAATTTCTCTTGAATTTTGTATCTTGCCTAACTTTTTAAAAAAATCAATAATAAAAACATAAATTATTACTTAAATTGATTATATATTTTTGGATCTAAAATAAACTAAAACAAATTAATGAAAATTTTTCATATTTAAATGAATTCAACTGAAAGCAAGAGATTTGATGCCATGTTTGTAATATGTTAGGCATGTTAGTCTTTTTTTTCTTCTTCTTTTTTTTTTTTTTTTTTTTGTTCCAGACCCCTACCCCCAATTTCTGCATGTATATATGTAGACATTTATTCTGAAGGATGGTGAACAAAATGAGATTTTGCCATGCATTTATTATTGCTAATCTTAAAGAGGTTGTTCCCTTTAAAAAGTCAGAAAATATCTTAAACACCATGTAACAATATATTTTAATGCAGCTTATATAACATTTCAGTCTAAATTCATTGCAAAGACATTTTACTAAAATATTGTATTCTTTTTTGCAAGTTGGAAACATTGTTAACTTTAAATTTTCTATTGATGACATTTGCTAAAATTCTTTTAATATTTGAGTTGTTAATCCTTTTTTAGTTATTTCAAAATAATATTAGCTTAATTGTTCTGATATTTCTGTTACTTTCCAAAGAATTATGAACAACATCTTAGAACATTTGAAACAAATTTTCTGATAAGTTTACAAACTTGGAAGAAAGAAAAAAAAGAAGCAATTTCATCATTACTATATATAGTTTTATCTCTTGTAAATCAAATTTGCTTAAACATTTTGACTTCCTCCCCATTTTGCTATCTACTTAGGGAAATCAGTAAATTCATAGCCTCATGATGAAAAATAGTATTTATTTTAAACATAGTCATATTCTTTGTCAATGCTCTTAATCCAACATTTCTTCATTAATCATGTAGTTTGAACAGTGAAAATTTCAGATCAAAATGCAGCTAATAATTGTGTCAAGCCTAGCAACAGATATAATTTTTAAAAATTTCAAATCTTTGTGTCTCTTATAAAATCTAAACATCCATCATCATAGCAAAAATGGTGGGAGGAAGCTTCTGCCTTCGGGCATTTGAGTTTCTTTATGACAAAAATACAGCTTGTACTGAAATATCAATGACATTAGTTCTTCCGCAGTTTCATGCATTTCAGCTTTAAAAACTTAAAAAATCATTGGTGCATTTGCTTTAACCAAGGGAACAAACTCTTACCTACTTAAATCAACCGTACTCTTGTTTATTTGTTTCTGTTATGACCAAAAGAAAAAAAAATATTCAACAAAGTTTTTCACTAAAAAAATCTACTGCAATACATTCTAATGTTTCTGTTATTTAATTTGTATTTTGCCTAAATATTATTGATAGAAAAAATACAGGAAAAAGCAGGTTCATGCCTTTCCTAAGAATAAAATGAGCACAGTCTCAATCAGGATTAACCTTATTGATTTGAATGATGATATTTATGTTAAACAGCAACTTCAGAAAATAAAACAAATGTTATTGACTCTGTGGAGATGTTTACTGTTCAGAATGATACAAAGAAAAGACAATAAACCTTCTTCCTTTCTTAGAATTTGACTCTGCTGGGATGATTTCTTCCTTTTAGCAAACTGACAAGTTAATTTCAAACAAACCATCTGCATACTCACACCTGAACACACATACTGCAGCTAAGAATATCAATGTTTTATTAACTTTTTTAATTATCTATATACTCGTAGATACAATATACAATATTTGTATTCGTGATAGAAATAATCTGTAAAAAATGTTATAAAGTTTAATGTACCTAGTTATAAGTATAGCTAAAATAACTAATGTGATTTCAGGCATTACTGTAAATCAGTTGGCAAATGTTTTCCGTGAACTGCAAAATTGTATTGCCCTTTGTATTGCTAATGATGCGGGACATGTTGAAACTTAAATAAAATTTCAATAAAACCTTAAAAAATATAGATGTACTTCTTTCTAATCCTTTTTACAAATTATTTCTATCGCAAATACAAATAAAGTTATAAATTTTTTAAAGTGCAAACGAACTTTATGGACACCCTGTACATGCAAAATCCCTCCATGTGTTGAATACATTTCTTTTCAAAATGTTGAATTCCTATTTTTTAAAGTCTTCATCCTACTCAGTCATAATTAGTAATAACTGGTCAACTAAAAAATGGTGACTTATATCATCCATTTGTTACAAATCTTTCCAGAAAGAAAAAAAAGAATTGAACAAGATTAAGACTTACTTAAACCATCATGAGACTACGAGCAGAAAATGAGATCAAAACATTGTTAGATTAAGAGAAGAACATGTTTGGCTTAAAAAGCAGTATTTGAAAACCTGTATTTTCTCAGGCACAAATACATAACTGCCCCAAACATAAAGCAATAAAATGTATTGGAACATTTCACAGAAATTTTATCTTTTTAAAATTGTCAAGAAAATGCTATTGAAGCTGGGAAATTACAAGCACTTTTATTATTCAAGTAAGCAGTAATAAAATTATTATTTCTTATTTTATATATATATATATATATATATATATTAGAGTCAAAGAGAGGATACAAGAGACAATATTGAACCACCACAATATATTTTCTCTATATATTTATGGAGGTTGAAAGGAAAAGAATAAAGTGTAGTATTAAATATTTTTCAGTGTAATGATGAAAGATTTACATACACGCATAAACACACACACACACACACATATATATATATATATATATATATATATATAATACAGGTAATAAATCTGTTGGTATATAAAGGCAAAAAGGAAAACTTAACTGACACATTTTGTCTATCAAGCCATTTCCCTTGATAAACTCCCTCAGAGCTAGAATTATTTTTTTGTCTTTATATATATATATATATTTGTATATATAAATATATATAATAGAGAAAGTTAGTCCATGTATACTACTTGTTTATAGTATAGTAGATCAATGAAACAAATTTGGAAAAGACAAAATAAAAATCTGTCCTGGGTAAGACGATAAACTACATCCTTCAGCAAGGCCTCTGATTGGGAGGTTTTGAGGACCATGGAACCACCTCTTAATTGCTGGTGTTCTCAGATTCACCCTGAACCAAAATGGTAGAAACCTGTTAGGCTCCCAGCTATACACAAATTGTTAACTCCTAAACTGGGGTCAAAATATTATGAAAACAATTTTTTGTAAAAATTATTACCAGTAATAAATTCTTGAAGAAAAAATTATTACCAATGATAAATTTTAGAAATAAATGTAATAGGTTATACATTTTTGAAAAAAATAAAATATTATCAGCGATACATTTTTTGAAAAATTCTTACAAGCACCATTGAGAGCACTTCTATCCTAGAAAACAAAGCAATGACTCTGATCCGTATCTATCACTGTTACGCATACAGACCCAAATTCAATTAAAAGTTAATTTTCAAGATTGACATAATGGTGGCATGAGAAAAGTCACTTGGTTTCAATCTTCTTCAATATGATCAAAGAACGGTGGGGAGTAGGAATCACTCCTTGGGTGCAGTGGAGTCTCTCAACAAAAAAAAAAACTATCCCTGTGTGCGGCTCTCACCAAACCAGATATTAGCGTTGAGTTCAATCAGAAAAAGGGAGAGAGGACAACACAATACCATGTGCTGTTACCATTGCCATTATTGTAAGCCATATCTCTTGAAACTGTCCAAGAAAACACGAGAAGAGATATGTCAGTGGTAGTATCTTCTCCAGCCCAGCACTACCTGTGATCGAGGGTCCAGGTTGATGGCAGAACTGTCACCATGCTGGTCGATATCGGTAGTTCACTTTTTATTGACCAGCTGCTTGCTCGAGCCCAGGTGATTATGAGAGATGAAGAGATGGAGGAAGTAGTGGCACCAGTGGTGGCCTATACAATGCAAAGTATGGATGTCCATGTCAGAAAGTGCTTTCAATGCAATAATATTGACCCCATGGTGAAAGATTGTCAGAGACGACAACAATATGGTATATATTTGTTGTGGTAAACCCTCCTACAGTAGAATGAACTCTTCCTCTTCTCATAAATACTAACTGCAAGACTTCATAGGGGAGAGTTGCAGGGTCACAGAGATGCAGTGTTAATCTATTGTTTGGATGTACACCTCTATCTGCTTATTACTAATACTCTTGTTTTGTATATATCTGTTATTTCAATACACTTGTTCAACCTATCTTCATTTTCCATGTCTTTCTTTCTGGCCTCTAAACAGGCCACAACAATATTAAATATGTTTATTTATATATAATATATATAATACAAAGAAAAATAATAATAAAAGAATATTATATGTGTATATGTAAATTCAGCCTCTGAATTCTTGAAATTTTAAATGAGAAATGTATGTGTATGTGTGTAGTCAATGTCCATCTTATTAATATCTAATATCTTAATTATTATTTTAATTATTTAAAATTATATCTTAATAATTAAAATATGTAATCAATATGTTAGTTCATATCTTTGTTTTTAGTTGAAAAGTGAAACAGTTTTTAATTAGGAGGGAAAAATTTCTTAGAAAGAAAACAATTGGATGTTTTCACTTAAATGACACTCTGTCTGAAGAGTATTTGATATAATTATCAATTGTCATGTTTTTCAGTCAAAGAGAATTTCTCTCAAATCACAAAAGATTCAGAAATTGATGTTTCTTATAAGAACTATTCTTTATTTGGAACAGCTTTACATTCCATCTTTAAAAAAAAAAGAACTTTTGCAGCAACAAGTATCATAACTTGGCTTCACAAAACGAAGATCAAGAAGGAGTCTGTACACATCGCTTGCAGAGACGTTTGGGACTGATAAGACCAATTTGCGACAACATACATGGTCGCAGCAGTTGCAGCTGAAAGTCTGTCCTGGACTCAGTGTCATAACATTGTCCCTGACAGTGGCCCTGCAGGTATTTTCAAAGAAAGAGACAGCATGGTTGGTAGTGAGATGCCAGGTGTCACGGTTCTCAGCTAGGGTTGACCATTGGCAATGGCTGATGTGACAGACAACAAAGAATTTTTTCAGGCAATCTTTGAATCATTCTTTGGCACCCCTCTGCTGCAATACCCACTGGAGTGCTTGCCATACAATAGAATGTTAGACAGGCAACGATTCTCCATCCTGGAAATGTGTCCAGCCCAGCATAGCTGGGACTTCAGTAGCATGGCCTCAATACTGAGGATCTTCACTTTTTTGAGAACTTCATTGTTAGTGAAGTCACTCCACTGTATGCTAAAGATCACATGGAGACACTGTACTGGTGGAGCTGTTTGAGGAGTTGCATGTAGTGTCAGTAAGTGACCTATAACTCTGAGCCGTATAGGAGAGTGACGAGGATGATAGCTCTATACACTTCTTCAGGTGTCTGTTGTACCACACACATTTGTACAGTCTGCCAAATGCAATGCTTGCCCTTGCCAGTCTTGCTGTTGCCCACCTCCTTTTTGATCCCAGGATCTGATGTGATGGTACATCTAAGGTAGGTAAACTGGTGGACTGCCTTCAGCAACTGGTATATATTAGTCTGAAAAGTGTGAGGTTTATGACCTGTTAAGTTATATTATATATCAACTATAATAACTCTTGTATTTGTGGAGTAATCCACAAGTGTCTTTCTCCAAAAAGGGGTTACATCATTTATTCATTTCTAATTTTGAAAAGCTCTTTTTTCGGAACAGATTCAACCTTTCATATAAAGGTTTTATTAAACAGAAACATTGAATCTCTCCTTTTTTATGATAACATGCATTTATTATGAAAGCATTGACTTCCTATTCAGAGCCGCTTTTAGCAAACAAAATATGCATGCATTTTTAAAAGGACAGCCTGTTTAAAAGGAAAAAGATATTGGCATATATACAGCAATAAAAGAGATTAATATAATTTCTCCATTTGCAAAGAAATTTAACAGATTTTGTAAAACAATATACAACACTGACTGGTTTCATGGAACTGAAATCCTTCAGCCAAAAAAATGTGCTTATGTTTTCAGGGGCCATTCAGATAATACTTATACAGTCACCCAAGTGAAAGTGCCAAAATGTCAAGAGAAGAAACTCTCTGCAACATTGCACAAAATATAACTGATCACACGCAAATATATATATATATATATATATATATATAAATATATATATATTTTCCAGTAAGCCATCAGGAAATCTTAAATCAGATTTCTTCCTTATTATCATATCATAGCATTTTTCTCGGCCTGAGCATTCATGTTTAAATGGGATGCAAGCTGTTAATCATGTTAATGTTTAGTCAGTCTTCAAATATATTGGGGAACAAAGCCATCAAGTATCCTGTTGGTCCAAGAAAAGTTTATATTCAGATCAAACAATATTTTATGTACATAGATTTCTCTATCCTTGTTGTTATTGTTACAATATTCAAACCTTTTTTAGGTGTTTGCCGACCCAGGTAACATTCAGGGAATTTCAAACTGAAATCATTATCTAATCTATAAGGGTTTTTTTTCCTTATGTTCATGTCTAGTGTCTTCTCATCTTGCTATCTCTTTTTAGCATTTATGTCTAGAAATCTCTCATCTTGCTATCTCTTTTTAGTATTCATATCTAACAATCTCACATTTTGTTATCTCTTTTTAGTATGCATGTCTAGCAATCTCTCATCTTGCTATGTCTTTCTAGTATTCATATCTAGCAATCTCTGAATTTGTTATCTCTTTTTACTATTCAGGTCTAGCAATCTTTCATCTTGCTATCTCTTTTTAGTATTCATGTCTAGCAATCTCTCATCTTGCTATGTCCTTTTAATGTTCAGATCTAGCAATTTCTGAATTTGTTATCTCATTTTAGTATTCATGTCTAGCAATCTCTCATCTTGCTATCTCTTTTTACTATTTATGTCCCGTAATCTCTCATCTTGTTTTCTCTTTTTAGTATTCCTGTCTAGCAATCTCACATTTTATTATCTTTTTTAGTACTGCTCACTTATTTCTAGTTCACTTGTTTAAGTCTATACTACTTGACCCTGGGATTGAACTCACAATTACTCTCACTAAATTTATGAACAATCTCTTTGATCCATTAGCCTATTGTCTTCTAGAGCAGCTGGGTAGTGAAAACTTAGACTCAGTGAACAGACAGCAAGCAATAACTGAGCAGTATGAAATAAACAAGATTGAATATTGCTAGACATGGATATTTGGAATGTGAACAATCTATTTCCAGAGATTAAATAAATGGTTTGATTTGAAATTCCCTGAGTGTTACCCAGGTCAACAGACACCTAAATAAGCTCAGAATGTACAATGTCCAAAACATTGTGATAATAACAACATAGATTAGGATATATATATATATATATATAGGTAAAACATATAAATAATGATAATTCCTCATCCCAGATATATGAACAGAATTTATCCAGTGAGTGTTGGATATAGATATATATGTCAATATATACATTTACAATTTATTATTCTTCTTTCATTTGGCACATTTAAACCGCTTTTACACATTAAACTGTGATTAACTTAATAAATAAATTATATTACATTATTAATAATATATTAATATTAATTATATATATAATTAATAATATAATATTAATTATATAATAATATATATAATATACTATAACAATAGAATATAATATAATAATATATATAATGTATAGTATTTGGTTGGATTGATGTGAGTTTGTGACCCTGGGTTACACGCTTTTGCGATCATCAGAACGATCGCAAAAGCGTGAAACCCAGGGTCACAAACTCACATCAATCCAACCAAATATGTTAGCTCTATCTCTGATATTGAGCGCTTTCTAATAAGTACCACACATATAATATATAAATAATTATATATATATATATTTATTTATATTTATATACACACACTTTTCACATATAATATATAGTATATATAATTATATATTGTAATAATGATAATCAAATATATAATAATATAATATAATAATTTAATATAATAACAATAATAATATATATAACATATATAACATATATATATATAATATATATATAATACATATATATATATAATATATATAACATATATATATAATATATATATATAATAATATAATAATAATATAATAATAATATAATATAATAATAGTATATAATATATATATATATAATATATATATAATAAAATAATATAATAATAATAATATATATATATATATATATATGATATATTTATAATATATAATATAATAATAATAATAATATAATATAATAATAGTATATAATATATATATATATAATATATATATAATAAAATAATATAATAATAATAATAATAATATATATATATATATATATATATGATATATTTATAATATATAATATAATAATATTACATAATAATATAATAATAATTAATTATATAATATTAATATAATTATATATATATATATATATATATACATATAATTATATTAATATTATGAGAGCAATTAGTAATAATTGTAAGATTAGGTCAGATTAGGATTTGGAAAATATTCAGTCAGGTGTAACACTTTGAAATTATAATTAATCATTGATTAATATAAAGATATTTACCTGAAACATTTCTTATTCTCAAAAAATAGTTTTCAGGCTTTTAACATCAGTGCTTTTGAAAATGAGACAGACATTGCCTGGCTTCATATTAAAAAAAAAGAATCCTTCAGTTGAGAAATATGAAAGTGCAATGATCAACTCATTCATTGATTTTTTTTTTGTACTTCACCACTTTTTTTGAATTACACCCTTGTGCAAATTAATTGAAACAACTGCTTTAGTTTTAGACCCACTGAAGTGACAGGGTGTAATTGATTTCTATTTTTTCCTCAGATTAGGTCATTTGCAGTGGTGTGCAATAATATGAATATTTTTGGGTATAGTTTCTGTAATGTACTCATAAGGTATTTACAAAAGCATTGTATAAACCCTTGTGCAAATTAATTGAAACAACAGTTTCCTACCTTTCACCATAAGGTCAGTTTTAGACCCACTGGAGTGACAGGTGTAATTGATTTCTATTTTTTTTTACTCAGATTAGGTCATTTGCAGTGATATGCAGTAATATGAATCTATTTTCAGGGTGTATGATGAAATTTGTTTGACCTTGAAAAATATTGCATCATCCATGATTGCATTAGATTTTTATCATGCCCAGACATTCGACTGTCGATTAGTTGTCCTACGTCCATTGTCTGCAATAGAGATTACTCGAAGGAATTGTACAAATATTGTAACACTGGAGGAACACAATGACAAACCTTACCAGTGAGCAAATCAAAGTACTACCGTCTGGCTCGGAAACTGATTTAAATCCAATTGAGAATCTGTGGTCTATCTGCAAGGAATGACTTTGTGAAATGGGCATAAGTACTAACATATACACTGGGTCATGTTTTATAGGAAAAATATGAAAAGAAGTCAATAATAATAATGGAATTATTTGTTTTGTTTCAATTAATTTGCACAAGGGTGTAGGTGGTCATGGCCCTCCACATCTTCCTCTATAATTAATTTGCACAAGGGTATATTTGTCATACACCTGATCTTGATTGGTTACAAGTTTTTCATTTTGATTGGTGGAAAAATTTAAGCATTAAAAATGGAATTTTATTCTGATGTATTTTCTATCTTTTGCTTTATTTTATTAATTAGCTGAGCATGATAAATATTTTTTAATTTAAAATCAAAGGACACAACAGGTATTTACGAATTTAGCCAGAACAGTTTTGCATTTTTTTTTTAAAGAAACTGATCAAAACTTTTCCTGACTTTCCCCAGATACAATTTCTTGAATGACTAGTGATTCTGATCTGAGTCAAATAAATTTTTCAGATTTTATTTTACAGGAATATTTTTAAGAATATTTCCAGTTTTGCCATGGTAATAAAGAATCGAAAATGTGTTTCTTTTTTTTTTTCAAACTCAAGACAGGTTTGTGCACGTGAGAAATATTGATTTCTTTATTAATTTCATAACCAAAGCTTTTCCTAAAATAAGCCTTTCTGTTCAGTCAATGATTTTATCTATCGGTGATATAGTCAATTAGCCAAAAAGAGTGAAAGAAGATGTTGGAAGATACATTAGATCATTTAAACCTAAAATATCTTGCTTGAACTTGAATCACTTAGAATGAATACCATTGAATACATTTAATTTATTGTTCAAAATAAAGCATGAATAGTTTATATATATATATATATATATATATATATATATATATATATATATATATTGATGTATGTTTCATTAAATAATATACACAAAATTTTGTCTATTTATTTTAAGTATGCATGCATTTGTCGTTGCTTTGAAATTTTTCATGCAACAAAAACAGACTATCATTATTGTTTTGTCCGTGTATTGTTTAATATATTGAAATGTAATTGTCATCTTTGATAATGGCTTATGTAAGCCGAAAGCTTAGATTGTATTTAAACATGTATCAATATGGTGATTTCCTTTCGTCTTTCAATGATAATGTTATTAAGCTTATCAGACAATATGAAAGGAGCTTACTTAAAATAAATATACAAACCTTGTCTATATTATTTAATGAAACATGCATTAATAAAAAATTGCTGCCTAAATATACACAATATATATATATATATATATATATATATATATATATATATATATATATATATATAGTGGGGGAAATAAATATTCGTACACTTGAAAAATTGTATTTTTATAAATGTAAAAGCCTTAAATAAAACAAATCTCGGCACATTTTATGCATAAAGACACATACTATTAAAAAATAATAATAAACTTAATTAATTCTTATTCTAACAGAAATAAATGCATTTTTTTAATTCTAACTGGTGAAAAAGTATTCATACAAATCAATTATTAAAATAAAATAATCAATTAATTATGAAAAAAGTATATTCTAGAATGTTCCAGTAATGTTATCAGTAATTATAGTTAACGCTATTAGACATTATCAGAGCATTCTGCAATTTCTAGTCTTACGAGAAGGTTCTAATAATGCCTAAAGGTAAAGAATTGACTATTTCACAAAAACAACACATTTTGTCTCTTTGAAAAGATGGGAACAGTTACAGAACGATTTCTAACAACCTGAATATTCCTTTTACTACAATTGCTTCGTTCATTGTAAGGTTTAAACTCGTAACAGCGTCAAAAACCAAAGACGAACAGGTTCTCTGAGGAAGATTTCTCTAAGATCAGCAAGGATATTAGGATGCCAGATCCAACAAAATTTACAGGTTACCCGAGAAGAGCTGCAGGAACATCTGCATGCATTAGGGATTAAAGTAACCAAGCGTACAATAAGTAATGAACTACACAAAAACAGTCTGAAATCACGCATCCCAAGGAAGACTCCACTCCTCTTGAAATGACACAGAGATGCTAGGCGAAAATTTGTTAGAGAGCATAAGGATAAAGAATATTCGTTTTGGGAAAAAGTACTATGCACAGATGAAACTAAAATAGAGTTGTTTGGTCATAATTATCAAAATCATGTGTGGAGGAAGGACAGTGAAGCCTACTTACCAAAGAACACGTTGCCAACTGTAAAGTTTGGTGGTGGCAGTATCATGATCCGGGGCTGTTTTTCTGCAAAAGGTGTTGGCAGAATATCAATAATAGATGGCAAGATGAATGCCAAAAGCTACCAGAAAATCCTGCAAGACAATTTAATGCATTTGGTTGAGAGACTTTGGCTACCTCCTGATTGGGTTTTCCAACTGGATAATGATTCTAAGCATACCACTAGATCTACAAGGAAATGGTTAGCTGAAAGTAACGTTGATGTCTTGCAATGGTCAAGTCAGTCCCCAGACCCAATCGAGAATTAATGGCGATATTTGAAAATTCAAATTGGGAAAAGAGCAGCAACAAATATCAAGAATTTGAAGACAATATGCCAAGAAGAATGGGAAAAATACCACTCAATGTGTGCAAATCATTAGTTATACATACAGGAATAGACTGGTAGCTGTTGAACTCAATAAAGGATATTCCACAAAGTATTAAATTAAGTTAATATGCTTTTTTTTGTTTTGTACGAATACTTTTTTCATCAGTTAAAATGAAAAAAATGCATTCTGTTAGAATAAGAATTAATTAAGTTTATTACTATTTTTTTAATAAAATGTATCTTTACACATAAAATGTATCAAAATTTGTTTTAGTTAAGGCTTTTACATTTATAAAAATACAATTTTTCATCTGTACGAATATTTATTTCCCCACACTATATATATATATATATATATATATATATATATATATATATATATATATATATATATATATATATATATAGTTAAACCTAAAGAGCCAGACAAACCTCTGTCTGCTCTACTTAACGTATTGAGCACTTTATTTAGTTATTTTGCTTACTCGTAGCGGGTTTTTTTCTTTGAAATTTGGACTTGGATGCTAGATGATTATTTTTGGCTGATGTTCTTTGTTCTTTCTTTTTTTATACCTTTTTTTCCCTTTGGTATTGGCTTGATTATTTGCAAATCAAGACACCGAAGGTTTTCTGGACGAATATAATTTGTTATACTTATAAGATTATTACTAGTGTATATATATATATATATATATATATATATATATATATATATATGTAATAGTTTTGAGAATGATCTGAAGATATTTTGACTTTAAGCAGTCTGTGGTCCTATCATTAAATCAGTCTTACTTTGTAATTACCCCATGGTCATACCATTAAATCAGTCTTACTTTGTAATTACCCCATGGTCATATCATTAAATCAGTCTGTTGAGCAACCTTCAAATCTGTCTTTTGCCTTACCTTAAAATCTGTCTATGGGCTTACCTTCAAGTCAGTTTAACCTTGAAACCAGTCTGTGGTCTTATCTTCAAATCAGTCTGTGGTCCTACCTTCAGACCAGCCTGCAGCCCTAGCAGAAAAATGTCTGCAGCCCTACCTTCAAATGAGCCAGTGACCCTATTTTTAATTCAATTGTTTAAGGTCTGAGATATCACATCAGACAATCTAAAGCCTCCTGTTCAGCAGTTCACAAACTTTCAGTTATTGTTAATTTCCACTTATATTAGATTCCTTTTAATTTTATTTGCTTTTAGTCAAAATATCCTGATTGTCATAACACATTTGCTGTAAGCATACATGAAAAACTTCTGGACAGAAATAATTTATTTCTTCCAAGACAAATGTAAGGCAATGCCCAGGCTCAAGTAACCTTGGATGTTCACCTAATTGTTTGACTATTAGAGACGGGGATTTGTATGGTGAGTCATTACACTATAATGTTAGCTATCTATTTAATTCAGGTTTGTAGATGTTACAACCTCAGTACTCAGCTGTTAAAAGTATTTCCAAGACTATAAACTTTCCTGTAGCTGAGCCACAAGCTTAAACATGTTCTTTTTACTATCAGTAGCAGAAGCCTTTCTGCTCTTGACTAGTATGTCATTTCCATAGAAACAAAATCGGACAAGTGATTAATGTAAACAATATGTGGCGCCCATATTTGAGGGACGCATGGTGAATGTGTTGTTGTATGAGAATGACTTTTTTGTTCTTAAAATTTCTTTCCAATATTAGAGTGCGTCTACCAAGTCACAGTGTCATGTAAGCCGAAAAATATTGTAATTAAATTAAAAGACTAATGTTTAAAAGATAAACTTTTTCACGTCACAAATTTATAATTTTATTTCTCAGCCCAGCGTAGGGTTTGTTCAGACAGAGTGTGAAATTCCAATGATTTATTTCAAACTCAAATTGTGTGTGTATGTGCTTATGCATACATTAAATGGTACATCACTCACACATGTAAGTCACTCACACACAACACTGATATATACATATATATTAAATGTGCACATGCAAAGTTACATGCAGACAGTGTTTGATGGACAAAGAATCAGTTTTTTCAAAATATAGATTAGTGGATTGATATTGATCAATTAATGATTTAATATTTTTCCAGCGATACTGGCAAAACTATTTGGCAATTCATGAGATTATGACATGCCAAGGACAGTGCTATGTTGGCATGCATATATCTTGAATCAAAAAAAAGGTGGCAAAAACAGTGGCAATTTGGTGAAAAGAATTCACAACACCATTGTACAATATATGCACCAAGGAATATTCCACTGTTAAAAATGCTCCATGGTATGTCCTACTGTTAAAAATGCTTCAAGGAATATCCTACTGTTAAAAATGCCCATTGGAATATCCTACTGTTAAAAATACTGCAAGGAATATTCCACTGTTAAAAATGCACCAAAGTATGTCCTACTGTTAAAAATGTTCCAAGGAATATCTAACTGCTCTAAGGAATATTCTACTGCTAAAAATGCTCTATGGAATATCCTACTGCTAAAAAATTCTCCAAGGAATATCCAATATTAGGGTGTGTCTTCCAAGCCGCAGCATCTTGTAAGCCGGAAAATATGGTAATTTGAATGAGGCATGGAATATGATATTTAGACCCAGCATTCAGCAAATGAAGATGTAAATATTCTTAGAGAAGTTAAAGAAAATGGAAAAAAATAATTTCCTGTACAAATGATCTGCATTGAAAATAGTAATTTTTCTGCTTTGCCATGTTGGCCATACATATGAATGAGCATATCATTAATGTCAACCAGTTATCTCCCTTGTTTTTATATTTATATTTGAAAAACATATTGAATATTCTAATTGAATTTTCTCAGAACACTAAATAAAAATATATGTTCATTCAATATGAATAAAGATAGAAATTATTAGGTTGGTGCAAAAATAATTTCGTTTTCTCACATAGTAACATATGTTAGAAAACGAAATTATTTTTGCACCAACCTAATACATCTATTTTTCTCAGCAGTTCCTCTAGAATTAATATTACAAGTACAAATAACCTGATATTTCTTTTAATCTGCCTTATCATCAGAGCACACTTACCATCAGTCAGTTGTGTTCCATATGTGATACACGCTTAGGCAATCACTTATCTTTCAATAAATAACTGACGAGGCAGATTTTTTTCCCAGAGTAGGTTGCCATTTCTTTCTGCGGTAGACCAGTTACCATCCAAGGCTATAGAACCCAGTCTGTCCTGCTATTTACCCATAGCTGAGGGGAGAAGAAAAGGATTCATTCCTTTCCCAAGGATATATGCACACAAGTGAATATAATGGAATATCCTACTGCTAACTGGAATTGAAACTCAACTCTCCAATTCTTCAATCTGAACCACTGTCCATTACTTCACTGTGCCTCCCCATAAAACCTCATAGCTCAGTTGGTAGAGCATCAGACTTACCATAGTTACCTAATAATATATCCATCCAAATTCTTTACAAAGATGTTCTAAAAAGCAGCAGTTAATAAACATGCTATGTCATTTAATACCTTATATAGTAATGACAAAGCAACTCTTAAGCATTCCTTTCAATTCATTCTGGTACTTTAAATTTGGAATATTAAAATGTTCTTGTGCATTAATGAAATAACATGATTTTTGTTTCTTCAATGAGCCATATATGATGAGGGTGATCATGGCTCTGCACAACTTCCTATCCAATGCAACTCTTAGTAATGCATGTCTTCTTACCAAACCTCATACTCACTGCTTTGTCAACAATTCACATAAGCTCATTAGATAAGGGGTGGGGGCTGTTGACACTTTCCTTCATGTCTTCTATATGTATCCTGTCAGTATCAAATTTTTTGATTTCATTTTCTTTATGTCTCCCAGTAATTTCAGACGACTCTTTCTGATTGTAAATATAAGTTTTCCTTTCTATTTAAATTTTCATTAAGTCTTTCTCATTGCTTACATGCTCTTTATATAGTATTCTCAGCATCCTTCTGAAGAGACCACATCTCTATGAGGAAATTGTCCCGAATTCACTGCCATATAGGAGGACAGATATTACACAGCAGTTCAACATGCTTGTCTTTGTTTCTAATGAAATTTTACTAATATTTAGTTTGAGTTTTGGAAGGCATCTTTCATTATTACAATGCATGGTCAGATTTTTCAGTGTCACATTTTCTGTTAAAACATTTCCCAGACATTTAAGCTTCTATGCTTGATTTTGAATTCTCCAAATCTTAGTTTGCATTTTGGGGCTTTACTCTTGCAGACAACAAGACTGCTTGCAAATGATCTTTCCATAAATCTGTTTTGAATTGCTTCATTCATCAAATGTGTTGAGTCCATATAAAAATTAATTATAATTTCAAAAGTGATTATAATAAACTAATTATCACAATTATAATTATCATTAATTCACTCTTTCTAAACAAATGAGAATCGAACACACTTTTCTCCTCTACACACACACACAAGACATTCTCATGATCGAGCAGGCAGTCAATATGGACAGGCCATCAACACGTACATCAGTGAAAATGTAGCCTCCTTTTCCTTTTTCATGCCATAATAGTAACATTTATTTTTTTAGTACTCAACAAAAATTTAAACTATGAAAACCTCAGACATTTCTTGTGTTTTCCAGCTAACTTATTCAGACACTCATTACACACATCTGTAAATAAAACGTATGAGAAAGATTCTATACACTGTATTTATTCATTACCTTATCATTCTGTTGGCTTCCAATCTATATTTGATGTACATTATTATTATTTTACTCAGTATTATTATCTCTCTCTGACACCACATAACAACCAAATAATAATTAATAATTCTTTTGTTCTTTCCTTGTTTTGTTGTTTCTCCTATTTATGACTATTATTGTATATATAAATGTTAGGGGGTTTGTAATTATTTACTCCGAGTTATAAATCCCCTATAAATAGATGAGCTTGAATGAATTGTTAGTCATGGAAAACAACAAAATAATACTGGCTCATCTTCATAGTGCTTCATTCATTCAGTGTATTTATTGTAGTTATTGTATTCATTGAATTCATTCATTCATTGTATTGATTGTATTTACTCATTCATTGTATTTATTGTATTCATTCATTCATCGTATTTCTTCATTCATTTTATTTATTGTTTTAATTGTATTTCTTCATTCATTTTCTTTATTGTGTTCATTTATTGTATTTATTGTAGTCATTGCATTCATTATTCATTGCATTCATTCATTCATTGTATTTATTGTAGTCATTGTATTCATTCATTCATTTTGTTTATTGTATTCATTTATTGTATTCATTGTATTCATTCATTATTTATTGCATTCATTCATTCATTGGACTTCAAACATATCAATTATAATGTGGAAAGGAAAGACTAATTGAGCAAGGATATAATGAAAGCATTACAAAACAAGAAAATAATATATTCTCTGTATATCTGTCTGTGTATATGTGTGTGTATACATGTATGTATGTATGGGCAAGTGGGTAGAACCTTCACATACTGATCATGAGAATCTGGTTCGGATCTAACCATCGTTGAATTGTCAGGAAGGTAACTTCCTAATGTTATCAAACTGGAGGGCTTGATTCCAGTGTGTGGCACCTTTGGAAAATGCCTGAAAACTATACCATAGGTTGACCCAAGATGTGTGAGTGGAACTGAATAGATAGAACCCTTGGGACCCATCAATAGCTGTGCTAGCACAAAGTCAAATGACATCGTGTTTGAGGGCATGAGTGTGCTGGCCTTGTTTAAATTGTTGATCATGCTAGATTATAAGCTCTTTCCCAGAAACTAGAACTACGGTCTGCTCAGCATAATTGCAGTATAAACCACAGGTGGGCTGTGTGGGTGTGGAATAAACACAAATGCGCCTGAACAAGCATCTGCAACAGGGATTGGGTAGCTGCCCTAGTAGACGGGTATCCTCGAATATGAGTGGCCAGCTATACTGATGTATGTGTAATTCTATATATATATATATATATATATATATATATATATATATATAAATTTAAAGAAAGACCGACCACTTTAAAGTACCATTACAATAATTTATTTCACCAAAATCCTTTTAAAGGACTCCGGATCATCAGGTATCACTTCCAACATCGAAATGAAAGGAAAAATGAGATTAAAAATTGATGGGTAGTGTAATATTTGTAATTTAACAGAGGGGGTGTTGAGGGTTGTTGTTAAAGAGACAAGGTAGAGTATAGGGAGGGGTTAATTTCATATCTCTCTTAAGCGTGCGTTATATTGGGGTAGGAGTAGTGACGGGACCTTGACCTATTTAGATGGTTAAATAACGGAAATGATATATAGAGATAGGAGGGTAGTGGGGTGAAAGGGAAGGAAAAATGGAAAAGAAAGAGGAGACAGAAGACAGTAATACAGATATATACAATTGAGTGTTACGACAAGGAGAGACGGGGAGAGGGAAGTGAATCGAAAGAGGCTGTAATTGTGTTTTAACAAATTTATGTAAAAGATAGATTTCAATGCTTGTTAGAAATTTAGATGTTTAAAAAAATGATGATTGTTATCAATTTAAATATTTAATTTATTAAGTAAATAGTTTAGTGACTTAATATAAGTTAACTACTATTTTTATTAGTACATTTATAGAGAACATATTAAAGAAATATTTTTAATTATCATAGTTGATTTACCCGACCAATTGTACTTTCTTAATAATATTGTAAAAAAAATTTTCGGTAACATCTTTATTAGTTTTACTTTTAATCTAATTTATGAATGCAATTTTTCTTTATTATTATATGGGTAAATTTAGTTAGGGTCTAGGTTTCATTATTGAATAATATTTGAGGGTAATATTAAAGATTTTGTTTTCTTCTTATATCTCACAAACATATTCATGCAAAAATCCCATATATACATACGTTTATTTACATGTGCAAATACACACATAGATATACGTGTAACAATATACACAAATGTTCATCTATCTTCATACATAATTTATCTATACATACATTTACCAATCAGTACCTATATTTTAATATTTGAAATTTATTTAGATTTTAGTTTGATTTCATAGTTAAAATTCAACTTTAGGTGACTTCTGAAATGCTTCATTATTAAAGGAATTTCGTTAGTATTATTATTACTATTAATAGTTAAAGAGTGGTATATTTAAACTTAAATTAATTTATCAATTTTGAAATGAAACTCTTTCTCCAGAAGATAAATATACACTCTCATAATTCTAATTATAGAACATTAAAAGAAAAAGTGATATTAAATACTAAAAAGAGTAAATTTAAAACCCCATTAGAATGACCCATGTACAAAAACACATATATACACACACACACACACGCATATATATATATATATATATATATATATATATATATATATATATATATATACATATACACCCATACACATATACACATATAACAACACCTAGCACAAAAACAATGCTAGTACCTAACCATACCCCATACTTATATACTTATACTCCCATGTATATATATACATATAAACACACACATACCTCTATACATATGTGCCCACAATCTATACAAGTACATACATTCATATAAGCACCCTTATACAAAATGTTAATACATATACATATATATATATATAAATTCACATATAAATGTCTAATTTCATCTACTTTTTAGAGTACATATTAACAAGTATAGTATCCATATGTTCATATATTC
>OZ010579.1:3400797-3403297 GCA_963932145.1 Acanthosepion lycidas | reverse complement strand
AAACTGCGGTGTTTGCTTACCCAGAAAATCAGCATTTAAATTCCTGGCTTTCAGCTGGATTTGAATCCAAATCTCTGCCACCAATGAGAAGTCTATTAACTACTTGTACTGTTAGACAGAATCACAGTGGTATTCTTATTGTACTAAATACAGCTTTTCTACCAAGTCCACTTTTTGCTGACTCTGTAGCACTTGTAGCAGAGGTTGAAAATAGTGAAAATTGTCAAGTTAACAAATGGGTGTTAAGAATATCGCATAAAATTTCTTATGTTAACTTACCTTGGGAAAGGCATGAATTCACATCTGTCAGCTCTGTTTTAATGCAAGATACTGTAACAAAAATATCTAGTCACTGGCATGTCAAGATATTTGTCAGACAAGTGAAAACTTGAAGAAACTGCTCCCCAAAAATTATCACCCAGGTGTTAATATCTAATAAAACGTGGTTATACCCTTTCTCAACCTTGACAGGATATCACTGAATGTTAACTTTATGTTCTTGAAAGTTCTTATTTCTGTTGTTCATCATTTTGTTTTCCTTTTTTGAAGCTCTCTGTATTTTTTTGTTTGTTTGTTGCTTTTTATTGCAATGTTTTCAGTTGCAATGCCCTTTACCCTTCAACTTAAACTGAATGGCATTTAGAACAAATATCCAATATCAAAGACTAAAGAATATTTGGGACAAATTTTTATGATGAAACAGAAAGAGGAATAAAAGAAGTGAATTAAGGAATTAGATTTAAACAGAAAGAATTTTAATTTGATTCAACAATGCCATTTTTCATATTGAAATTATTATCTCCCATCTAAACTGCTAAAAGAATGAATATCGAAATAAAATATATACAAAATTTAAGTAAACATGTAAAAACTTAAATATGTAAAACTATCAAAGCTATTCTATACGATAAAAAATTTATCTTTGTATATTTATTTCTCCAACTTGATTTCCAGCATTGGCAATGTCATACTCCGTTATACTCAAAGTTATCCTAAAAATCCATGTTGCTAATACATTGGTTTTTATTTATTTTGCTACGTATTAGTTTATTTTGTGCATATTTAAATTCGATAATCTAAAAATCAGTAGCGCCATCAACTGGGGCTTCAAGATATGCTGTTTGCACCTCTACAGAGGGGTAAGAACCCCCCACCCCACACAAATGAAGCGTCCTGGTAAACTACATCCGACAGCAAGGTTTCTGATCAGAAGGATTTGAGGAGCGAGGAACCAACTTTTAATTGCTGGTGTTCCCAGGTCCATCCTGAGCTGGGGTGGTAGTACCTGTTAGAGTTTCACCTATAGGCAAATAGTTAACCCCTGGGTTCAAAACATTATGAAAGTGTAAAAATAGGTTTTAATACCAGTAATACATTTTTGAAAAAAATTATTACCAGCAATGAATTTTTGAAGAAAAAATCATACATTTTTGAAGGAAAAAATATATTAGCAGCAGTACATTTTTGAAAAAACAATATTACCCACAATAAAAATCTTGGTAGCATTAAATAACCCACTAACGTTGATATGCCGCAAAACAAAACAAACCAAACCAATTTAAAAATCAGAATTATTTTAGATTGTAAAATCATATGCAACAATGTATGTTAACTGTTTAAATAAAAATTCAAAATTCTTGATGTGGAAAATGTAATGAAAATTAATTTCATAAGACATTCTTAATTAGAACTGGTGAAAATTCTGAAGATAATTGAAGATTTGTTTTGATTTTATTTCAGGAGATGGTGAGTTTACTTAAAATTATAAAATTAAAAATATCCTGCAGTCAGTATTGATAAATATTTGTAAATATACTATTAACATCCATGATATTTAATGGAGGCTTTGTTGTTTCATTTTTTCTGACTTTGTTTCTTTATCTTCTGCCTTTCTCTCGACAACAGTGACACGGATGAAACTGGCACACATGATTCAATGAGGATAAGACTCTGCCCATTATTCTGCAACTGCTTTCAGAATCCATTATTCAGAATGAAGAATGGAAAACAGAGAACTTTAAGTAGATGCATTTTATGCATGCAATAACTACTTCACTTCACTTCGTAAGCATTAGTAGAATGCATTATAGATAAACTCCATCTATATTTAGCAAACGAAGTATCTGTCACAAATGATAACAATATTTATATATGCATAATTTATGCAAATAGCAATGTTTATAAAACACGATGTGTACTCATATATATATATATATATATATATACTGTCAACTCTCCCATTGAATTTGATGTATGAGGGTCAACAGACTGATTCCTAGGAAACCAACAGCCCGACAACAGCACATGAGATTTGATTATATGATGAACGTTTTGTGCAGGACCATCCACACTTTTTGAAGGGACGAATACAGAGACATGGTGCACTATGTGCCACAGGGTCCCAAATGACCCTACCTGCTGATATGACTTGATTATATTGCTGACAATTTGTGCAGAACTAACTACATTTTTGGGAGGAGCGAAATACAATGGACTGGTG
>OZ010579.1:3353297-3393297 GCA_963932145.1 Acanthosepion lycidas | reverse complement strand
AAATATTGGTAAGACAGAACAAGAAAAAAAAAAACTGTCATTAAAAAATTTGTGAAAACTTAAAAGCAAAATAATCAAGAAACATGGACTGACAAGCCAAAAATATTTTCAGAATCTTATTTTTAATATTAACAGAGAGAAAAACATTCAGAATATGAAGAAGATTAGTTGAATGCATGAAAGCTGTCAAACTACAACTACAAATACTCAAGAAACACAACTAAGAAGTCAACAGAGGGTGGGTCAGTAATGTTATGGTCTAATATTGTTGATAGCCAAATGACAGAGCCCCTTGAATTGATTATGGTGAGAAAACAAATGCAGAGAATTCTTATAAGCTTTTGCACAAGAGTTTTTTTGAGTGGCACAGCTCGTAGGGAAAACAATAATTTAAAGTGTAGAATCACACAATTCCCTCATATTCTGCAAAGCCTACCTTGCTAAAAAGACATTTCCAAAACACCAACTTAAATGAATGTTTCTCCACCTTTCTGTATATAAATCTAACAGAAAATGTGTGGTTTGGTCCATCATTAAACATTATTCAAGCAAAGTGTATCTCTGGGAATCATTAAAAAGACACTACTGCAAATCATATTAAAGTTGAAACAAGGGAAAAGTTAGCCAATCACTGAAAGGATAGTGGATATGATAAAATCTCAAGGAGTCCATATTAACTTGCAAAATAATAACTCATTCAGTTTTATGGGATCTGGTGTTAATCAGCTATGTGGCCTGAATCTATGGGATTTACTTATGAATCAAAACATGTTTCACTTAATTTGTTTTCATAATAAAGTAATATCCTTGAAAACAACTTATCAGTTGACTGATTGATTGATTTGTTTTTTACAGGCTATCAACTTCTTGATGGCTGTTCATAGTTGAAACATATATTGCATTTATTTTAAGACATTTTTATGTTTATACATTCTTTTTATAGATACAAATATTTAAGTAAATGCTCTGTTTATAATAAACAGTATTAAACAACAATTACTGGCCTGAATGTCCGAGAAAGATACATGTTTATTTGTTGGACTTTGTCAATTTCATAATATATATTGCATTGTAAGCGAAAAGAAGGGACGAAGCATAAATTACAAGAAGAACGAATTCATGGTTATCTGTAAAAGAATGAACCCAAAATGTAATTTGCAGGTCTGGAATACTAAAATCAAGAATGTGTGGAAGTTTAAATATCTAGGAAGTGTTTTGACAGAGGACAGCAAGTGTGACATTGAGATCTGTAAATGTATTGTGATGACCAAGGATGTATTCCAAAAGCTGGGCAGAATATTTCAAGACAGGAGAATCTCTTTGGTAACAAAGACTAAAGTACTGAGCTGTTATGTAACATCTGTCCTCCTTTATAGCAGCGAATGTTGGATGGTCTCCTCAAAGATGAAGAAGAGACTCGAGGTGAGAGAGATGGGATTCTACAGAAGGATGCTGAAGATATGGACTGAGCTTGTGATCAATGATGAGGTTTTGGAGAGGATGCAAACAAGGAGGAGGCTTATACTTGACATTGGGAAGAGGCAACTGAAATTTCTGAGACATGTGATGAGAAAAGAGGGCTTTGAGAATCTGACCCTCACAGGTTGAATAGAGGGAAAGAGAGACAAGGGAAACCAATTCATGATATACCTGGCAGGCCGAAGCAAGTGGATGACAGAACATGGTCTGAGGGAGGTGGCAGAAGGATGGAACTTATTGAGAGCTACAATGGATAGGGGTAAGTGGAGAGCCATGATCGCCTATGTCCTGAAAGTACATGGTACATGAAAAGGAAAAGAAAGGAGGTCAATTACAGTATTGTTATTCTCATGCAGTCATCATCTAAACCATGACCAAACTTGACATTGCAAAATTTTAGTACTTTTAGTAAGGAGACACATTATAAGCTGAAACACATGATATATTCCTCATATAAATATAAGAATATCTTGAAAAGTTTACCAGTTTTATTGTAAAAACATTGACTTGCATATTAACATCTGATATAGATATATATATATATATATATATATATATATATATATATATATATATATATATATATATATATATATGAAGATTATATGAGAGACAAAATGATCACAGGGAACCTTACCAAAGTTCAAAGAGTCTTGTATTGTTTGTAATCTCCATTTTGAAAAAGTTCTTTTTATCAAGAAGTTAGAGTCTTTCCACATCAATTCCTTGAAACAATGGAATTAATTTTCTAATCAGAGTTAATGATAATGAAAGATTTTTTTGTCTGAATTTTTTGTTTTGTTTGCCATTAAATAACAAGTAATATTTTTCATTAATAATTCCTTTGGTAATTTTAATTTTTTTTTCTTTTTCTTTTTTTAAATTTTGCTTTGTTTTAACTTCTGGAACATCTTTTTTGCTGTCTTTTTTCCTCAAATGTTAACTGATAGCAAAATTTGACATCGAAATTCAGCATTTTTATTATTCATGTATTCATTTAAAAAATCTTTTCATCATCTTTTTTTATTTTTTTATAGAATTTATTTTGATATATTTTCTTTTTAAAAACATTCTTCTTATATAAAATTATTCTAAAGAAGAACACATGCAATTAAAGAAAAAACATTTTTTAAGGATATGCACATCATTAATTATTTTATTTTGCTTGTTATTTTCTTTGGTGGCATTTATTCTTGCTTTTTAAATTTCAGTTTCCATCTTCCAGGAAATTTCTGTTTACAAATAGTCACTGGTGACAAATCTTTCTGATTTGAACTCAATACTGAATTTTATTTGTACTCAGAATTTTCAGTCGGGGCTTCTTATGTTCCTGGAAGTAATTTTATTTCATCTTTTGTTTCTTCAGAACTGAGGAAAACGGAAGTCACAGATTCAAAAGTCTTGGATTCCAAAATACAGTATTAATTCCAACCTTAATTGTGTTACATTCTGTGTGCAGATTTTGGTATGAATAATTAGCCAAGATTGAAGAATTTTTTCTTTCCAATCCCAGGGACATATACTAAGTATTTATTTTCAAAATCTTTTTTCTTGTTTCTTTTTTTGGTCATGTACTTTTCACAATGAATATCGAATTTCACTGCTACTTCTGATTCTCCAAGAAACTAAATCCTCAATATTTCATCATTCAATGACTTGTTTATCATAACCAAGTTTAGAAATTTTGATGTTCAAACAGAAATAAGGAATTCTTTGAATTTCCTGTGGAAAGATGACAAAGTTTTCAATGATTTCAGGGGATTCATTAGCTGCACTATTTTAAAACAATTATCACAAATGAATAGAGAAGATTTGACAAAATGGAATAATTGAAAACATTGAAGTTCAACGAAATAAAAATGAATCCAGTGTCAAAAGAATTTTGTTTCTTATTTTGCGCTTTAATTTTGTTTTAATAACTTATAAATAATTGTTTCCTTTTTAGATGCTGTTGTTTTGGTGGGATGAAACTTGGACTAAAAAGCTATCAGCAACAGTTTTTCTTTTTGTTACATTTGGGTTTCTAATAAACTTGTTGTGTTTTAATCCCTAAACCCAAGCTGATTTCCTATTTGCTCTTTGCCACTTGACAGATTGAAGAATTTTTCTTTTGATTGAATTAACTGTAGCTCTTGATCAGCATTTGTTGCTTACATTTATTCATTTTGTTTTGGTATAAGAAATCATTTCTCGTGAGTTCTCATTTTCATTGCAACTTCTTGTTAACATGGTTACTTGGACAATAATTTGATTTGTTCATTTGCCTCTTTCATGCAGATCTAAAATAAAAAAAAAACAAACTATTTCCATTTGTTTGTTATACTTAATTAGTGGCTGCGTATTTTCAATGATGACAATTTTACAACCTTGCAGCACATGTTCTTGCAAATTCAATAAATTTTCTAAAAACTGAATTCTTTTATTGTCATTTTTTTCTATTTTAATTTTTCTTGTGTTTTTCTTTCAATTTTTACTTATTTTTCTCTGTATTTTCTATGACATTTTTATATTTTTATTCTTTGAGAATTATTTTTAAAACTATATGTGATGATTATAAAATCATGAGATCCATTCAAAAGAAGAGTTTTCTGGCAACCATGAAATAATTTGGTTCTGTAAATTTTTTTTTATTGTAATGTTTCATGTAAACATTTAGGAGTTCATATTGAAGGATTAATTTTTGTGTGTGTGTTTTATCTTTTTTTTTTTTTCTCTTTATTTGTTTGTTGCTTGCAACCTGCAGCCACAAAAAAATTGGAAAAAAAATATTTGTGTTTCTGTTTAGAATAAGCTTCCCCTGTAAAGGTTTCACCATCAACCACGATAAACAAATATTGGCGAAACTCATTCTTCGAATT
This sequence comes from Acanthosepion lycidas, assembly GCA_963932145.1. Lineage (NCBI taxonomy): Eukaryota > Metazoa > Mollusca > Cephalopoda > Sepiida > Sepiidae > Acanthosepion > Acanthosepion lycidas. The sequence continues at coordinate 3,388,960 of OZ010579.1, read as the reverse complement.
TCTTTCATCAAACACTGAATGAATTAATGAATAAATACATGAAAGAAAAGAAAATAGATTAATGAATGAAAATAGATGAATTTATCAATCACTAATATAATTTTGTTGTTTATCCCACATTTTTGCAGAGGCAATGCCAACTTTGTTAATCTTCTAGCTACAAATATGCACTAAGAGACACACCTAAATAATACCCACCTTTAATGATAAACTGAAACACTATAGCCTCTTATTTTGTTTACTACAATGTGCAGCTGCGACCTACAAACCTACTAACAGATGTGAACACAATCAGGCTTGAAGCAAAAATTTAGTCATATGATGACAGGAATTTGTTGCACAATTGAAAGTACTTGATACTTGCCATGCACTATTTTCCCAAGAGCCAGGTCAAACAAAAATGAAGTATTGCTACCATATCTAGGCTGGAGCTACACAGTCTTCATTTTGCAGCCTTCATAGAGTCCAAAAAGTATCTAACCAGCCTTATGGGTGATGAATTATTTTTTACTTTATAATCTCTTCCTTATAGATAACAACAAACGTCATGCTACTTTATTGCTTTGTCCATGGTAAAGTTTCAGATGAACTGCATTCATTCATTTCAACAGTTCAGAACTTTCCAGCTAGGACCTGCAATGCCATATACACTGCGGATGTATTCAATTCTGACTCTCAAGAGAATGCTTCCCCAATCACTGCAAACTTAACCACTTCAAGCAATTGTTAATGAGTGAACATTTCAGTAGTGGTCTCAAAAACTTTACACTAGGAACGAAAATATTCAAGATGGGCCTTGAAGGAGAGCCCATGGACATCATCAACAGTAGTGACAAATTGCGGAAGAAAAATTCCAGCTCTTTTACCAAAACTGTTTCTTGTATTGTGTACTCAGTAGGAAAAGAAACGGATATATAGATTCCATGTGAATTGAAAGAAATTTAGAAGTTGTATTACATTGCTTATTTTTCATATAATAAAGATGCATTTCTGAAATATCTGATTAGTTGTGTTAAAATGTGGATGAATTGCAATAATTGTAAATCTCTAATTTGATGAAAGACTTTTTGGTGTCAGTTGACAGTGTTGTACATTTTCTTGTCTCTAGTTGATATTTCTTCTAATACAATTTAAAAATTAATGTGCAAGGATCAGGCATTGTTTTAAGAAATAGGACAAAACTTTTTTCATCCGTCTATATTTCTGACATGAGGTATTATGTATATTATTTACATTATTCGGACTATTGTCTTCATCTTTGTCGCCATATTTGTTACAACATTTTGGATGTTGTACGCTCCAGCCTTCTTCAGGTGGTTGGAATATTGAACTGAACCCTTTACTTCACTCACTGGGGTAGACTGTTCTAGTTCCACGTGCCATGTTTAATGGATGTCAGTTATCAGTTATCTCCTGTTAATTCCCCTCTCCAAGTTCTCCACTGCCTTAACCGGGTATTGAACTCACACTCTTTGGGTCCTGTCACTGGATCTAACTAACGCCTTTATCCACTGTGCCATGTGTCCTTGAGCACTGGTAAAAAAAAATGGTGGCTGAAGACATTAGGATTATAATACCTAGAAATTCATACACAGATGTCCTCAAGGACAGATGGCATAAAGGTGTCAGTTAGATCCAGTGACAGGACCCAAAGAGTGTGAGTTCAATACCTGGTTAAGGCAGTGGAGAACTTTCAGAGGGGAATTAACAGGAGATAACTGAGAACTGACATCCATTAAACAGTCTACCTGAGTGAGCGAAATAACGGGTTCAGTTTGACATTCTGACCACTGAATGACCGAAACATTGTAATAAATATGGCGACAAAGATGAGGAAAATAGTCCAAATAATGTAAATAATGTTTTTTTCATCCCTTTAAAAAACCAGAATTCTAAAATTGACACCAAATTCAAAAGGAAGCTCTTCAACAGAATTGAAATTGAGAGAAATCAGTTATCAAATTAGAAAACTGCGATCAATAAGAGAGACATCATGATAGGTTAGGGACTTCCGGGTAATTCCTATTTTCTGTTCATTAAAATTAATTGATGCAGTACATTTTGTAAAGATTTAGTTATAAACCCAAAGTTAATTGAAGTGTGGACAGTAAAAAACTAAAAGAGATAATTTGATTAATAGATTTGTGCACAAAATGTTTGCAGCTTTGGTAGATTTGAATGAAATTGATCTCAAGAATTCTTTCTTTCAAATCAAAGAACCTAAACACACTATACTATGGTTCAAGTGCTAATCTCACAAGCTATTGTTACTGAATTTAATCATCTCTACGTTCCCCTTGTTCCTTTCTATTCATAATTATTTATAATAACAACAACTAACTTTAAGTTAATTAGTTTATTCTTATTATGAGCCTATTATGATAAAGGTAAACAACTGTGTAATTAGCAGTAATTAGAACAAGAGTTGTTGCTCTTGTTCAATCTTTTTACTGCCACTTATATTAAATTAATGAAATATTACTAGAATTCAGTCGTGTGATTGGACTGGACATTGCTTTATTTTTCAAGTTAGAGCAAATTAATAGTTTTGCCTTAACAACAATTGCACTATGATGTGCTATTTTTGCTGTGTTATACAAAGAAACACACAAAATACTTATGACAGAGATGGGAGGTTGTTAGTAAAGAAAATAAAAGTGATTAAGTAAGATTGAATCCCAGATAAGATTAGTCAGGTTTACTTCATATGACTTCACTTAGGAAAGGTATGACTTCATTTCTCTCTGTCTTATTCCCAGATAACTTCCCAGTAGGTCTTGTCACTGTCATGTCATGATGGTTTTCAGGGATTCTACCCTTCTGTAGGTCTCCTGGGAAATGAGGAGGATACAAAACTGGCCCAACTCTTCTCTAATGACTTTTTTAGTTATGGGATGAAGGAACAACTTTACGGCAGAACCAAAAGCGAGATAAACATGTTAAATGTTGTCAGTCTTAATTTTTTTTTTTTACTTGTGTATAAAGCAAGGAATTCAAGCGAAAATGAAGAAGCAGCACGCAAGAAAAACGGATGAACATTTTTCTGTTTGTTTCTCATAATTTATTCTCAATATTTATGTTAGTGATTAAATTGATTTCATCATTATTATTAGGATTATCACATTGTCATTGTGTAGCCTTTTCTTTTTTTGTTTTTGTTCTTTCTTGCAATGTCCATTTTGCCGGTAAGATATTTACAACTATATAAGCAGAGAGATACATTTGTTTTTTTTTTGGTTTTTTTTTAGAAAATTTGAAAAATATTCTTAAAAATGGATCATTACAGTTTTCGTGGCTGCAAGTTAAAATATAAAAAAAGAGGCATTTTTGCATTTTATTCATATACATGTCTGTGTATTGAATGGGTGATGGTAGGTTGGTTATTGTTTCCTTTGTGTTTAAATTTTGTTTTGGGTAAACAACAAAGGTCAGCCAACTTTCATTCTGTATATGTTTCAACCCAATCTGGCAAACGGTTGATAGTTTCCTCATGCAGTGCGAGTCCTCTCCTATTAAGAACCATTTTGCGTGTTAACTTTTTCAAAACCCCAGTAACCATACTATGTATATGCATGAGACTTGACACAAAAGTAATGCCACCTATTGTATTAGTTTGAGTTAACATACCAGTGGCAGATGTTAGTCATATGGCAATAGAGTTTGAACCTTTATGCCTATACATCAATGCTTGTTGAATGTTCAGAGACCAAACAATGGATGTGAGCACAGTGTTGAATGTGATGTCTGAAAAAGTGAATCACCTCTTCTGGTGCCAGTTTTTTTTTTTTATCTCTGGCATAGGCATAGTTACCATAAATGGTATAGTTATTTGTCGTAACTATGTGGAAAATAGTGTTTTTTTAACTAGAAGCTTGGTCTATCCAATAGTGTTATTGTGCTCTTTGTAGTTTCTGCAGAAATAAATAGAAGGCATTACTTTTGAAGATCTTCCTCATCTGTGTGTACGTGAATGTGTGCTTGCGTGGAGGAGGTTTACGATTTTTTGGTAATGACTGCCTGAAGATTTTAGGAATTAGCAGAAGATAAGGAATGAAAATACAGCTGAACATTTTTAGCCTAATATATAAGTATGCTGTATTGATAATTGTAAGACAAAAAAAGGAAAAAAAATACCAGATAATTTGTGAGATCTTCATTTTCGTGTCTCACATTTTCAAGAACTTAACCTTTTCGTGTCCATTGTTCAATTAGTAGAATATATTTTCAGGCATATTTATCTGATACCAAGCAGGCAGGCATTAATTGTAAGCACATATTGCCTTTGAGTTTTTTGGGTGGGGGTTTGCATATATTACCCATAAAAGAATTAAAATTAATATCAAAAGAACATGTTCCACTTGTGGAACTATCAGTAAATAAAGGTTCATAAAGGAGGGTAATTACAAAGGTCAGAAGAATGTTTTATTTTAAGGACGTAGCAAAGGGTATGACACCAAATTGTGAATTATCCCCTTTCAGAGAATATTTGTCTGCAAAAGTTAATTATTACTGCTCAAAGATTATCCTTAAAGCAATAAAAGATTTGTTCACATAACATGGCTTTAGACAAAATTTGTTTTTGTTTGTTTCTCTCCATCAGATTTAATATTGCAATTGTTCTGTTAGATTTTGTTTTAGATGAATACCTTTGCTATTTCATTGAAAATAAAAAGAATCTATTAAGCTTGGTAAGTACCCCATTTGTGCATACATATTGAAACAGATATAATATTTATTTGATCAAACATATGTCATATTCATATTTTACTCTTGAATATTTTGATAAAACTGAAAATTATCAGTGAACGAGAGTTAATTTATAACATTTGAATTGATGGAATTCTGTATAATACATGATTTTGGTGAAATATCTTAGAACATTGGTTTGAGTTTAAAAATATTTTAATAAGCCTAAAGGGTAGTTTATCCATATAGGATTGAATCAATAAAGAAAGTTAGAAAAACACTGTTTAACTCATTATTGGGACCAAGAAAGCAAATCAACTATTTTATTAATGCATTGATTTGTGATAAAATAATTAATTTTAAGCAGTTTAAAGTGTATGACAATAATGCATTTCATTGTCTGTCTATCTATCTTTTCAGACTGTTTATATCTATCTCAAACTGTTCATATTTATCTATTATTGTCTGTCTATCTCTCTCTCTATCTATCTATATATTGTTGTATGTTCATTATCTATCTATCAATCTATCTATTCCGTAATCTTGCCTATTCTCTTTCTATCTTTCTGTTCCTCTCATTATACAAAGGTTTTAATTAGTTTTAAGCAGTTTAAAGCATATGACAATAATGCATTTCATTGACTATATATATATATATATATATATATATATAGCCATTGTAGGAGTACAGTGGAGTAATGGATAGTGGCTCGGATTGTGGAATTGTAGAGCCGAGTCTGAATTCCAGTCGAATCCATTACATTCACTTACATGCTAATACCATTGGGAGAGGTATGAATCCTCTTCTTCCCCCAGTTCTGAGTAAATAGCAGGACAGACAGGGTTTATAGCCATGGATGGCAACTGGTCTAGGAGAATGACAACACTGAATTCAAAACCTTCGGAGGATCATTTAGGAACCTTGTGGCACGTAGTGCACCAGGTCTCTGTATTCAGCCCTTCAAAAAGTTTGGTTATTTCTGCACAAAGCCTTCCCCACTATAATCAAATCATATCTGCAGGTGTCTGGCTGTCAGTTCCTAGAAACTGAGTTGATTGACCCTCATACATTGATAAACTACGGGAGACCTCAGCCTGCATATATATTGTCATATGTTCACTATCTATCTATGTCATAAGCTTTCTCATTCCTTATCTGTCTGTTTCTCTCATTATACAAAGGTTTCTGTTGTCTCTTTATAGTCTTGTCTAACCACATACATTTGTAATATGCACATTGCTGCATCCATGGAATTGAATCATCCTCATTTTCTTCATATTCAAAAATGTATCAATCAGAAAGCTTCTTCCCAGGAACTGTGACTTCGTGCAACAGGGGCCTGCATGCATGCTTTCCTGAACACTACAAACTTAACCTCTTCCAGAGTTAATCATTATGTATCCTTCTTATTCTCATAATCTTCGCTTCCTACCACCTCCTCCTCTTGCATTCGTATCCCACATATCATCATTCAGTAACCCACTACCTTGAGTGGCTCTCGAGCCTTTTATTGGGTGAACTTTTGCATTAATAACATATATATTAGGTTGGTGCAAAAATAATGACGTAATAATGTCGTTTTTTGACCTTAAAAATACGTCAAAAAACGACATTATTACGTCATTATTTTTGCACCAACCTAATATATATATATATATATATATATATATATATATATATATATATATATATATATATATATGTATAATAAAATCTCTTAAGCACTAATATTCCATGGTTATAATTTATCACATTGGAATCGTAATTACGATCCAATTCATCAGACCTATAAAGATTTGATGAATTGGATCATAATTACGAATACAATGTAATAAATTATAACCATGGAATATTAGTGCTTGAGCCTTTTTATTATATTCTTACTCTGTCCTGGACATTGAGTTCTACCTGGATTCTATCCTCTTGGATTTTTTTAATATATATATTTGTATATGTATCTATGTATATATATATGTATTTATATATTTTAGATATATATATATGTATATGTGTGTATATCAACCACTAATATTATCAATATATATATATATGTATGTATGTATACAGAAGTATATGCAGAAACGTGATATAGTTTGACTAAATTTAAATAAAACAAGTTTTTTTTAAGCAAAAGCTTAATTGAAAAGTGCAAACAAATAAAGTCTCTGTGACTAATGGCAGAAACTTTATTCTTGACTGTTGGAATGTATCAGAATTTGAGTTTTAACTTAGTAATTGACGTGCTTTCTTCGAGCGATATTTATCAATGTTGTTTAAAAAACTTTGCATGTGTCATGTAAAAGCCCTATCCAATGGAGATAACCCTGTGTCTATTAACTGCTAATTTCAGTGTGTTTTTTTTTTTGTCTCGCCTTCCACTAAGGTAGGAGGTAATCTTCTTTTATCTCTGAAATGTTATAAGCGGCATTTAGTCTGTGCTCAATTAAATATTGGTTGAATATATCTGTTACGTTTTGCATATTTCTCTGCGTAGTAGTAGTAGTAGTAGTAGTAGTAGTAGTAGTAGTAGTTATTGTACAGTTCTCCGTGTCCTGAATAGCAACCTGGTTTGCTAGGTATAACTGTTGCTTATGTTCGCCAGTTGTTCTCTAGTTATACTTGTCTCTCTAATTTGCATACGATACTACAATATCAATGAAATTTTAGGGCTAATCCTTTCTAATTGACCCACTTTATTGATCCCTTTTTGTGTCAACCTATTACTAAAAGACAGAATCAGAAAACTTTCTTTTAAAATGCTTAATTTGATTTTTTATATTATTCTGAGATATTTTCTTACAGCATTAGCGATTCTAAAAATGATAACGATAATCTTACTATTTAATTTCCCAATCATGACGTGAATTCTTTGGAAAAGAATTCAAATTGTTTTGCTTAGTATGCAATGTCTAGTGTGTTTCTTGGCCATTCTAATGTGCACGTTACCTACAGTTAACTTCCTGGAATTACTGTTCAGCTGCCACCTCCCACCTCCCACCTCGTTCGCTTACACTGATTTGTAAAAGAAATATTTTAGAGCGAATAGAATTAGAAATGATTATGTCGTTTCACGGTATTTTTACAGGACACAATTGACTTTTGTAAAACAGACAAGAAAATCACCTCCATTAAGATTATAACTAGTTAACACTGATACATTATTAAAACAGTCTTTATGACATCGGAACTGAATTTTATTGCTTTATATTTTTGTTAGTCTAAAATTTTCGAAGAGTTTTTTAATTCATGTATATCGAGAGTATATTTGCTAAACTTTGGAAGACATTATCTCAAACATAAATTTAAGAATAAAACGTACTCAAAAGTATCTTCGTCCAGATAATATATATATATATATATATATATATATATATATATATATATATATATATATATATATATATGTGTGTGTGTGTGTGTGTTTGTGTGTGAAAATATTTTAAAATAATTTCAGTTCACCGGATCTTTTTCTCGTTTTAAAGCAGTTTCACGTTCGAGAACGACATTGAAAATGTTCTTGAAAAATACCCATCATTCAACACGTATTTTTGGAGGTCTAATAAATGGATTTTTTTCTAAAATTGGTTATCACAGATTTTACAAGCAAAGGGATAGTCTAATGTTCATGAAGTCAGAGTTTCATGAACGGAACTATCATTAATTATTAACTCAGTTAAAATAGCGTTCTTCTTCACAAACATATTCTCATTTTTAGTAATTAAGCTAAAATATTCGTATAAGAAAGAATTCTATCATTATCACATGTCTTCTGATATCCAGAGGTGTTTCTGAACAGTTGCTGGGTTTTTTTCAGGGAATTCTGGGAAGACATGCCTGTCATCTAACTGATGTAGGACTATTAAAAGTTCATAACTCAAAAGAGAAGGTTATTTGCCCTTATATTGCTAATGCAACGCATAATATATAATGGTAATTTGACCAAATTTATTTTTTAAATATCAGGTGTACCTAAATGATTTTAAAGCTCTGATATTCGACCATAAAAAATAGTTAACTTTTTGAGGATATGATTCGTAGCTGAATTGACCCTAGCATATATACCAAATAAGAAAATTTTTTTCAATGTTTCACATTAGAAACCTATCCTCTGTCAATTATTCATTTTACCATTTCAAGAATTTTCTTCGAATATTTATGCTTAGTCATTTATATTTACAATCCACATATACAAAACGCATTGTTTATCCCTATATATATATATATATATATATATATATATATATATATATATTACATACAATAGGAATTAAGAATACATATCTGTTATGATCATATCATCCTATAAATCAAGATAATTTACAAGGATTTTTCAAACTGGTCATGTTAAAAAAAACCCAAAAAACCCAAAAAACAAAATGACCTGTTTGAAAATTCCGTCTAAATTATCTTAATTTACAGGGTGATATGATCATACGACGTATATATACTCAATTCCTATTGTATGCAATTTATATGCTCTGTTTAAATAAAACATTGAGCGCTCTATGTGAATCGGTTTTAATATTTAATAATTTATATTATATCAATAGGATTCACTTGGATTATATAACAACGGATCATTACATATATATATATATATATATATATATATATATATATATATATATATCGTGTGTGCGTGTGCGTGTAACACTTTTCTACGTCCTAAGAAAAATCGACGACATAGAAATAGGTAATTTGTATTCTGCTCACTCAATATTATAGAAGAGATAGAATTTTCTGTTAATTTATATTTTTGAAATAAAAGATCCTATTTATCTTAAGTTATTATAATTTTCGGTTTAATTCACAAATAAATTGAGAGGAATTTCGCATTTAGAATACCTCGAATCTACATGTAAATAGATTGAATTCGATTTTTTTTTATTTTGATGCACAAATCAATGAATACAAATACTAAACACAGACGACAACAAAAATGAAATAGTTGCTTTCTTTCTGAACCCCTAACAGAAAAGGAATTTTGGCAAAGCAGGCCAAACATTTCACAGGATAGGCGAGTTCATATTCATACAAGAAGCTGATCCCCTGTAATTTTTAATAAACTAAGTGCTTGAAAGTTTTTTAAGCACCGGTATGACGCTGTGGAGGATTGTTGCCCTCTCTTGTTCAGTCAAGTGGTATATTTAAAAATAAAGAAAGAAATTTAAAGATAATGTTTAAAATAGAATTTCATAACTACCTCTAAGAAAGAAAGAATAGTAAGTATCCAATATATATATATATGTATGTATGTATGTGTGTATATATATATATATATATATATATAACTATATATATATATATATATATATATATATATATATATATATATATATATGTGTGTGTGTGTGTGTGATCATCCTTTAGACACATATAGGGAGATATCAATAAATGTTAATCTGTTCTATATATGTATGTGTATAAGTTCTATTTCACATAATTTTTATAACAAAAATGTATTTTCTTCCCCTACAATTCGTATGTAATCAAGAGATGTCCCCGAGTACAATTTAAATTGTTATGTTTGGATAAAAAAAAATGTTGCCAAATGATTACACGGACAAAAATCTTGAGGCAATTAATTTTCTTGTTTACGAATGCAATTACAAATAGTTCTCGTTCAAATGGCTCTTGTAGTTGCGAGTTAACGAAGCAGTCTTTATTCTTACTACTACTTCAGTGTCTTCGAAGTAATTCAACTGGTTTTTAATGTAAAAAGGACTTTCCTAATTAATTTCGAGGACCGGATAACCTAAACATTTTTCAGAGAACAGAGTCCCCCCAAAAATTGCCGAAAATATATTTAAAAGTTGAATCATTGCTTGTTGGTTCTTGGATGGACCTTTTAGGTTGCCTAGTGATTGGTAATGGAGACAACAATATAACGCTTATTTGATCCTTTGTAATATTGATGCTTGTGGCGGTGGGGTATGGGGAATAATTGTAGGTTGCCTTTGGATTCTTGTGTGTTTTTCCTTGCTGCTCCGATGGTAGTGGTATTTTCCAACGTTGCTTCAATGATTAGTTGTCATTTTACTGCTGCTGCTGCTGCGTTTGGGTTTGTATGTGTGTGCGCGTGTGTGTGTGTGTGTGCTGCTGGGATCATTCATTTTAGACAAAGCTCAGGCACATGGGCAAGTAACTGCTTCTCTACATGTAGATATGCTGAAAAGAAAAAAAAAAGAAATATCATATTTTAATTATAAAACACTTCATGTTCAACAATAAAAGAAGAATTTAAATAAATTCTTAAAATTAAACACTACATTTAGCAAATCCATTGCCGTAGATACTTTCGATCGATGTAAAAATTCCCAGTTTCCGACTTTATTCAGATGTGTATTCGTTTATTCGGATTGTACATTCAACACACTCTATATATTTTATGACATAGAAGAATTTTAAAATCACGAAAAATTGAGTTCGATATGAATTTACAGAAATAATAATGGTTCGGCATTTAAATATTTGGCTTTCACTTTTATTTTCAACAGGAAAATTACATTTCTTATGATCAGAAATGAATTTATTAAAAGAATTACAAAAAAAAAAAATCAAAAATGAAAAAAAAGAAACGAAAATCATCTCAGGATCCAAGACAATTATTAGCATTTCATCCTCTACGATGTAGGAATGTAGACATGACGAAGTTACTGATGTATAATAGGACCTTGAGAGTCATGTGATAGCGCATTAATGAGGATGATCAGTAGCGACGTGCATCACGACGGAGGTGGGTGCGAGAATCACAGGCAATTTGGATGACGGTACTAATACAAAAGCGTACCAAATAGAAACCTAGGACGTATCACTAGGGCTCTACCGCTTGAGAACATTACAAGTAAGACACTCTTTCTCTTTGTTTTCTATGAATACTAGTTGCATTTAAATATGTTTTAATTTCTCTGTGCAGGATATTTAGGCCGGTAGACGAAAATTAATATATATACTGTTTAATAAATAAACGGAGCGTCGACACAAATACAACTATCCACTAAAATAGCGTTTAAGTAATATATATATATATATATATATATATATATATATATATATATATATATATATATATATTCGGAGAGTCGAGTTCGAATTCCAGTCGAATCTATTACGTGCTACTATACTTGAGAAAGTTATGTATCCTCTTTTCTCGCCCCAGCTATGCGTAAATAGCAGGACAGACTGGGTTCTATAGCCTTGGATATCAACTGGTCTAGGAAAAGGACAATTCTGAATTCAAAACCTGTGGAGGGTCGGTTGGGGACCCTGTGGCACGTAGTGCACCAGGTCTCTGTATTCGGCCCTTCAAAAAGTGCGGATGGTTCGGCACAACACGTTCACTGCTATAATCAAATCACATGTGCTAGTGTTGGGCTGTCAGTTCCTAGGAACTGATCTGCTTGACCCTCATTCGTCGAATTCGACGAGAGAGTCGAGTATATGTGTGTGTATTCCATACTTGTTACTATTTAATTCAATGTTGCATATAATTTTTTTTCAGTTATAACTAATTTTTGTAATAAATTTATTTTAGTTATTCTAGTCCCTCCTTGTTAAGTTGAAAGTACAATTGCAAGCGTGGTAACCAGTGGCGGGGAGGCAGTAGCTTTGCGGAGCGTGTTAAGAGGTATTTCCTTTTAATCTTCAGTTACGTTCCAGCTTAACGAATCAATGATAAAGATATTACAATGACGGTATGGCACGTGAGTTAGGAGTATGCTCCATATACGATAATCCATAACATTCAGATCTGGGATTTTAGAGGGTCACTGAGATGGACCAATTAGAGCTGGTGTATTTTCTCGAAGAATAAATTTACCGCTTTTTTTGTTGTTGTTTTACTGGAGATATATTAATAACTATAGTCAACCTTGGAGAAAAAAAAAAAAAAAACAAGTATCACTTCTCTCTTTTCAAGAACCCCATCAATGGAATCTAATGAGGGACATAGTGGGCGATTTTCTGTATTCTTAGGTTTCAAAAGAAAAAAAAATTGTAACAATTTGTTAGAATCTCGATAAACTGTTGCAGGAAACGACTTACGTTTCTGGGATGGATTTTTTAAATATTTTTAACATGTTGGAACAAGTAACCAGACAGAGAAAGTTGCATGGAGTTAAACAAGTTAGAATCTGAAGTCAAGCTTTAGAGCATGTGGAAGAACATAGAATCCTAGCTATATGATAGTTTGCAGCATCGCATTTACATCTTCAGAATACGCATCGCCATATTTATTCTGTTCCGTTATATCATTTTTTAAAAAAATCATTTCACAACAAGCCAGGGGATAATGCAATTGAAAGAGAACGAGAAGATTTTAGTGAGGAGAGATGAGGAAAAGGAGAATAAAGAAACAGAGTTTAGAAAGAGAGAAAGTAGCGAATGACGTTGCATTTAAATTTTTGAAGATTGTAAGTAACGGAGAAACGAGAAATCGAAAGTGAATTTCACAGACAAGAAGTGCAAGAAACGAAATTATTCATCATCATCAAATCGAGAATTCTTCTCGGATCTTCTGACTTATTCTTCCAATCATCTCTGTCAGACATCACCGACAGCATGTCCTCCAAATGGCATCTCGAGTCATCTATAAGTTGCTCAATGTAGGTGTCACTCACAAGTTCTGACTTACTTCTCCAGGAATGACCAGCTAGCCGAAGCCTTCTCTCTCTTACCGAAACTGAGAGAGGAGGAAGGTGTCCATATAGGCGTTTCTTTGTTGGCTGTTTCTTCCAGCTGATGTCCAATACAACTCGTAACATCCTTGTGTATGTTCCGTCAAGTGATGCTCCTTGGTGTTTTATCAGTGTCCATGTTGTGCCGTAGAGCAATACAGATTCTACTGTGGCCTTAAAGAAGTTCCCCTTAAGATTCGCTGAGAGGAAGGACTTCTAGATGGTACCCAGACCATCAAGGACTCCTCATGAGGTAACCTTTATGAGGTAACCCTGTTAATATGCACTGGCACAGACAGAACAAGACGGAAGAAACTATTAGAATAGAACTTACGGTTGCATCTAGGGGTTAAATAGTAAAACGGCGAGAGATCTAGTTGTCAATTGTAGTTTTAAAAAGTCTGTATTGCTGTATTGCTACGACGTCACTTGTACAAATCAAGATACTGCTGGTTCAATTCGCCCTTCTTGCTTTTGTGAACTCGTCACAACATATATCCGTTTTTTCTTCCGCCGTTTTCACTGCTTCAGTCCTCTTTTATGAGGCCAACACTACGGTCGACCAACCAATCTATTCTCATTCATGCAGTCAAGGATGACACTAAGAACAGCTCATCAGAACGTCATCAAAATATTCATAAAAAAGACACAGTGAACCAACTATCCTAGCAAGTGATTCAATAAAATCAACCACTTCATGTTAAGGGAAAACTTAAATCCAAGATGGCGAAAAGTGTTTCTCTACAGGAGTTTAGCTTCAGCCATGTTGATGGCAGGTAGAAAAGAATCTCTGCGGTTATTAAATGAAAGCAACATTTTGTTTAGGTTACATGACTTCGTAAACACCACTTTGAGTTAAATAGAAAATAACTTTTCATTTGTAGATTCATTTGATGTTGACATATTAAATGTCGTTCAAATATTTCGGGAGGAAAGAAGAAAATGTTGAGAACAATACGAAACACTAAGCGTCCTTCTTGTCTAGAAATTGATATAACTCTCATTTTGTTGACATTACATCGGAGCTTTTACTTAGGCAAACAAAATATAAAACATATCTGCTTGCAAGATCAAAATATTGAAGAGTAGAATTCAGAGACACACGAAGATTTCTTTAACTGTGTGTAAATGTCTTGCATTCGTTTAAGATATGAGTTCATTACATAAATTATATATAAAGCTCTCTAAGGACATAAAGCTCATCTTGGTAGACATGCAAGGTCCACGTCAGCTGAAAAATGATCCATTTCGAGGAACAAAATAGTAAATAAGCAAAAATGAGACTGGATCGATAACGTGTTGACTAACAGCATATAATTACAATATGTTATATATCTCAGTCTGTTCATATCTATCTATCTATCTCAGATAGATAGATATGAACAGACTATCTCAGTCTGTTCATATCTATCTATCTATCTATCTATCTATCTCAGTCTGTTCATATCTATCTATCTATCTATCTCAGCCTGTCCTTTATCTATCTATTCATGCGCGCGTATGCACACACATTTATATATAGCGAGGGCGTAGATGAACATCTGCTTGAATTTAAAATTGTTCTGCTAGATTTGCTGCGACGCAAAGCCAATTTAATCTACTATTTAACCCCATAGCTGGAGAAGAATGGATACACACTTTCTCAAGTGAACGCAAGGCGAGAAAGTAGAAATTGAACACGGCTCGTCAATTCTATTTTCCGCACCGATTACGCTATATGCACGTGTATCCATACGATAATCAAATGTTATCTTTCTTTTACCCACTCTTTATATATGACTTCTGGCAAATACACAAACATCGTTCACAAAATTTTATAGTAATAAAGATTATATTTTTTGAATATTCGGCATATTTATGATGAAAGAGTCAGAAGCACACTTAATATCATTGATTCATTCATTCATACAAGATTTACGTATTAGCCCAGATCTGGAGACAGAAGAGGTGGGGTCATACATTTCCCCAGGGTATTTGCGCGAAATATAACAAAATCAAATGGAATTGAAACTCGTCTCTCCGATTAAAAATTTCGAGCCATTATCCATTGCACCGCCTGCACATCCAAGCTTACAGCACCTGGTATATCCCCGCGGTCACCCATCTAGGTACTGACCAGATTTAATGTTGCATAACTTTCTTGCTAATAAGAGAACCTGTGATTCAAAATGATACGGCCGTAAGCACATTATACTATTTGCGCATCCAACTATACAGCACCTGGTATTCCGAAGTGGTCACCCATCAAGGTACTGACCAGACTTGATGTTGCTTAACTTCGGTGATAACACAGAAACCAGTGTTTCAACGTGATATGATCGTAAACCTAAATAATATCAGGTAAAGAACGTTTGTATCAAACTTCTTGTTGGATAGGTCTCTCTTGGTCGAACCAAAATATTTTCAGCACATTAGCACTAGCCGTAACCTCTGGACTTACGAATATATGTTTTCCAGCAGGTGTATAAATAGCGGTGTCAGGCTACTGACTGCAGTGATTATTGACTGGAACTATCCTGTCGAATTATTGTGAATTATTTTGCGTCGATGATTTCGGTTTTGATTTAGGATTTACTGGATGTTAAACTGAGCCACGCTACTAACAAGGTATTCACAGAAATGGTTTATTATGTTTGGTTGACTTTTACTTCTTTTTTCTTGTTAAGTATTTCAAAGCAACGACTAACACGTGTATACGAGACGCGGAAGCGAAAATCGCGTCGCAGCTCGTGACGTCACACATGATCACGCGAGAGTAAAAACGAGAAGTATTAAGTGTGGGAAGCCGTTGGTATAAACCAACGGCATCCGTTATCAAGTATAGGCATTTAAGTTAGTCGTTGCTTTGAAATTTTTCATGCAACAAAAACAGACTGTCATAATTGTTTCGTCCGTGTATTGGTTGACATATTGAAAAGTAATTGTCATCTTTGATAATGGCTTCGATAGGATTCAAACATGTAAGCCCAAAAGCTTAGATAGGATTCAAACATGTATCAATATGGTGATTTCCTTTAGTCTTTCAATGATAATGTTATTAACTTATCAGACAATATGAAAGGAACTTACTTAAAATAAATAGACAAAACTTTCCTATATTATTTAATGAAAAATGCATTAATGAAAAATTGCTGCCTAAATATACATATATATATTTATATGCAAACAAAAATAATTCGAAAATAAGCATATATTTATTTTAATCATTTCACCCCCAAGCAAGGCAATAAGGCTTCTAAGACGTGCATGTCCGTTTGTGTGTGTATTAAGAATTAGGGTAAATGATCCCGACAGAGTTATACATTAAATGACAATTGGACAAAATCGTTCACAAAAGTATAATATTATTAATGCGCTTTTGCCTTTGTTTTGTGCATTACGAGTTGCTTCCAAGTTTCAACCAGAGATTTCAATAGAGAACAAGCTTTTTTTTTGTATCAGATGCAAACAGATGAGTTGTAATGCACTCAAAGAGAATATCTATCTATCTATCTATGTTAAGAATTAGGGTAAATAATTCCGACAGAGTTATAAATTAAATGACAATTGGACAAAAAACGTTCATGAAAGTACAATATTTCGAAAAAAATATCCGATAATGCATTTCGCCAATTTCAATAAATTCATTTCGTTTTTTGCTTTGAAAAAGTCCACATTGGACGAAACGCGTCGGCTAAAACAGCAGTTTTCCTATTGTCTTTTTCCTTAGTAGATATTGTCTTTTTCTAGGGGTTAATTCTGAGAATGAGTGTGTGTTTTGAAAATACATAGAAAAATAGGAAATAATCGTTAGGTTAATAATCCGAAGTTTAGGATTTTATGTAGCGATGAAACATTTAAAAAAAAAAAAAAAAAAATAATTACAATATATAGTTAAGCAATCCTCAAGGGAAAAAATATCATTTTACATTATATTAAGGAAATGTGCAGAGTAAGAACGTCACCAGCTTGTCATTTCTACAAAATCTCATCCACTGAACAGACATATACAGATTTCTCGCTGCAAAAGCAGCGGGGCTCTAAAGCATTTAAAAGAGAACAGAAAAACTCTGGCCATAGAGTAAATCTCATTAAATAATAAGGAAAAAATCTGCTCATGTGATTTTCCATTTGCTCACTCGAAAATAATTGTAAATGAGCAAAACAGTTTATGTTCCGTATAAACATTAGTGTGGCATTGTTTATGTAATATCTCTCTGCTTTTCTTTGTCAAGTTCTATAGTCCAACAAAACTCCCTACTTCCGTTGTTGCCATGGTAACAGTTATTATATAAACATGTAGTGTTTAGATATAAATGTACTTGTAGTGTTTTACCTCGAGACATACGTAAAAATATACGTTTGCAGGTGATGCGAATAAACTGTAAATTCTATTTTTTCTTTTAACTTTTGTGAAGAGCAGTTGGGCCAGTTGCCTCCAGTAGGGGCCACGCAAGTTTAGAGCAAGAATAAAATTATTGGGCGGCAGACACAGGTTTCTTGTTCTACCTTTCAGATGTTTAAAACTTTTAGATCGAAAATAAATTTAAAAACCTGTTTTTTTGCTGGAAACTCATGCACATAACCTCATAGATTATTGCATATCAAAGACAATAAAAAATAAAGGTATTAGGAAAATAATATTTCCTGAGTGAAATCCTTTCAACTTCGTATTTAGATAATTTTAAGTACTACTGACGATGTAGTTAAAGGTTGTGGGGAGAGAAATTTTAATGTTGAATAAGTTTATGAAGATACACATTATGTATGCTTGTTTCGACTTTGGTAAACAAGAAGCAAGTAGGGACTGTTAATTTTAAGACGAGGGAAAAAGGGGGAAACACGCTTAGCGTGTTTCCCCCTTTTTTGCTCTTAATTTCGTTACTGTTCTTTTCGTTAATTAATGATCCAACGATAGTCTCCTGATGAGATGTTGGTTGAAAGGGCCTTAGAGACTAATAAAATTAAAATCAATAAACGCCTTGTTTTTAAAACTGTATATAAATTTTGTACTTTTAAACATTTGTTTATATATATATATATATATGTTATTTCCCATTTTTATAACTTTGCTGATGATATATATATATATATATATATATATATATATATATATATATATATATATATATATATATATCAAGCCGTTCTGTACGTGGCTATCATCAACTCCAGAGTGTCTGTCTCGGAGCATTGTTTTATTTTTTTTTTAATATCAGTCCTCCTCTGGTAGACGCCTTGTCAATTAGAATGGGTTTGTTTTAGCGATTGGTGGGGGTGTAAAGTATCTTATCCCGGGGGAAGCGCGATCTGGGTTTGGAGTTTATTTATGGCCAGGATCCATTAATATATATAATATATATATATATATATATATATATATATATATATATAGAGAGAGAGAGAGAGAGAGAGAGAGAGAGAGTGAGAGAGTGAGACAGAGCGAGAAAGCGAGAGAGAGAGAATGACACGTAGCTAAGTGTTTAGGCCATGAGATCCGGGTTCGAATCTCACCATGGGCGATTTGTCAGGAAGGAGACTTCCTCATATTATCGAACCGGGGAGGGTGCGGCCACTTTTGAAAAACCATACCACGGATTGATCCAAGGCCTGTGAGTGAAACAGGGTAGACGGAACCCTTGAGGTTGCGGGCCTCGATAGCTGTGACAAGTGACCGAGCGCTTGAACGTGCTGGCTTTGTTCAAATTGTTGGTCACGCTAGATAACATGCTCCTGTTCCAGAAACTCCGCTGCATAGTTGCTAGTGGGCTCTGTGGGTGTTGAATAAACACAAAGGAGCAAGCGCCTGCAATAGGGATTGGCTAGCCGCCCTAGTAGACGGGTATCCTCGAATACGAGTGGCCAGCTATCCATCTATATATATATATATATATATATATATAGAGAGAGAGAGAGAGAGAGAGAGATAGATAATCCTAAAGAGCCAGACTAACTTACTTAGGTTTCATCTACGCGGATGGTCATGGCGGACTGGCTAAAGAGGGGCTATAAGAACAGAAAATATTTAGCCTACAACACAAAAAGATGACCATGTGACCAAAAAAAAAAAAAAGCAGTAACATAACGACGGGGTGTTTTTTTTTTGTCACATGGTCATTCCAGCCATCTGAAGAAGGCTGGAGTGTAAAACAGCCGAAACGTTGTAATAAATATGGCGACAAAGATGAGGACAATAGTCCGAACAATGTAAATAGTATATATATATATATATATATATATATATATATATAAAAGTGAACATAGAAGTCAACACTTAGAGGCGACAGTCTATTTCATGCTATATGCAATCGTCAGGCCACATGTGCTGTTATTTTTCTCAGCTATTTATATATATACGGGTTAGTGGTGCATTGTGGGTATTCTGTTATGGCGGTTATTTCACCGGAAGTCGTTTGTTTATCTATTTAGGTCAAATTATATTGCTTGTTTTTATACACACAAAACCTCTTTCACAAATAGTAAATATGCAAACAGTACAATGCTTTCTAAGTATATCTGGGAAATTAAAAACAAAACGAACATCACACCAAAAATATCTTGGAAGATAAGGAAAAAATCATCAGCCTACAATAACCAATCAAAAACTTGCAAACTTTGCTCGGAGGAAAAAATAGCTATCATTACTTTCCCCGACCAAAATAAATTATTAAACAAAAGATCCGAACTCATCTCAAAATGCAGACATGAAAATAAATTTTTACTACGTACCTAAAAAATTAAAAACGGAAAAAATAAAATAAAAACAAATAAATATACTAATAAAAAAAATAACAAAATAAAAAAAAAAAAAATAGAAATAAAATATAAAAAAATACTATGTTACTTAAAAATCGAAAACCGTAAAGAGAAAATATACAAGTAAAATAAATTAACCTAAATTCATCCAAGTAAATAAATAAACAAACCAACCCCAAATAAAGATAATCAATTAAAAACTGTTCCCGCCAAAATAATACTTAGAATGAACTACAACAATCAACCCCAAAACTGAACAAATAGCTTTAATTAAATTCCCAAACCAAAACAAAACTGTTAAGTGATATAAACAAATTTTTACTACGTTAATAAATAAATAAATAAATAAATAAAATAAGAAACAAAAATAAAAAACAAGCAATATAATTTGACCTAAATAGATAAACAAACGACTTCCGGTGAAATAACCGCCATAACAGAATACCCACAATGCACCACTAACCCGTATATATAAAAATAGCCGAGAAATATAACAGCACATGTGGCCTGACGATTGCATATAGCATGAAACAGACTGTCGCCTCTAAGTGTTGACTTCTATGTTCACTTTTATATTTACACACGCTCTATCTCTGATATTGAGCACTTTATTCCATAAATCTAGCACACCTTAAGACTATATTTCTTTATATATATATATATATATATATATATATATATATATATATATACACTGCGTGCCAAATTATTATCGAGATAACTTTTTTTTAATATTTCAAAAACCCTCCAATCAATTCACACGAAGTTTTCACGCAATGTTGGCAACACAGAGCTGCGCAATCACTGAATATTTAGTACTGATCTGCGCAATGTAAACAAACTGGCGCCATATTTGTTATCAGCACAGTGATTTGAGAGTGCCAAATTATTAGAAAGGTTTAGTAAAATTCCCAAAATTGAACAAACAAAACGTTTATTAATGTTGCACCTGAATGTTTATGATCAAAAGAAGCTAATAAATAAGATAATCAAGCAAATAATAACAGATACAAACAAAGGCACAGTTATAAACAAATTAATAGTGAATGTGCTTTCCCAGTTTTGAAATTACTTGAAGAAGTCTACGATCCATAGAATTCGTTATTGGACGGTTTTTGAAATATTAGAAAAAAGGTATCTCGATAATAATTTGGCACGCAGTGTATATATAATTTATTTTAGGATATTATACCGAAAACATGTCAAAATCGCTACACAATTGCAGTCTTGTTTCAATGAGTATCAATGCATCTCATCAGACGATTGTAAATTACTGGCGAGTGAACGATTTATTTAAATTTAAAAGCAAAATACAACCTCTTTTTACGAAAAAAGGGATTATAAGGTTTGTGGGCTTTACTCTGATCAACCAATCAAACATAACCTACGTTTAATTTAAACTAAGCAAAGAAGCAAAAATTTTGAATTATTTTTTTATAAATGGGTCATGATCAGTAGATTGACATCTAACGACAGCCAGACAAACTAAAGCGGATGCACATGGTTACATAAATTATACAAGCTAAACAATGCCGATTCCTAAGAAATAAAATGGGTTGGTAGGTAATTTAAAAAAAATGCTAAACAAGTTATATGCTTTGTGAAATTTCTACATAATTTTTTTTTAAAGTTGATAAATAAATAGCTTCTTTAAGAAACTAGTAAATAATTTAATCGTATAGAATTATTTGGTAAATTAATATGCAACTGTTGAATAAAGATTCTTCATATAAGATGTTAATAATATCAAACAATCAATGTAAAATGTCAAAAATACCAACCAGATACCAATACATCCATACAAGATGTTACTAGTACTACCAGGAGATTAATACAAAATTAGGTTAAATCCAAATTAATCTTACAAAGAGAAAGATAAATCATATATGGTTAAATGAAGTACAAATAAAATATAAGAAAAAGCATAATCATATTCCAAAGGTTGTAAGGTAAAAGGTAAACTATTTTTACAATTTACTGTTAATTCCTTTCTTTGATTTAATAAAGAATTTTTTATTGAATCTAATAATTTCCAAGTTTTCATGTAAGTACAGAAAACAGCGTTCATATAAATATCTACATGTCCTTGCCGTTTTTTAAATTTTCCATTTCATCTTAGGGGTCTTATTGTCATCTTTTAATCTCCCAAAGTATTTAGAAATTGATGTATTATTTCTGTAAGTAATATTGGTGAAGGACAAGATATATTAATACCACCTAGTCTTGACAGAATCCAATCAATTGGAGGAACTTATGGTCTAAATTAATATTGAATAATTAGATAAAACATTATCCAATTATCCAATTCTAACCACACTCCATCTGTAATCCAACATACTTTCGTCTGTAGAACGTAGGATTAGCAGACACTTATCGGACAAAGATGTGTTTGATAAATATAGCAGTGTGTATCATAGAGTTTTAAAGAATAAAGCTTTAAATAATATTGCGCTACTTTGCATTGATCCCTCTTTAAAATTAAATGTTACGAACGTTGGAATTGTATTCTGTTCGTTCACATCTTACCTCTCTCTCTCTCTCTCTATATATATATATATATATATATATATATATATATATCTGGAGAGAGAGGAGAGATTCAATAAATACAGTTCAAGTGACTTATTATTAGATAGATAACGAACAGGCAGACATAGTGTTGTGGTAGGATCCACCTAATTTGCATAGTGGAGTACCGACCATATAAATATGGTTGGTACCGGGAAGAGAAGGGAGGAATCAAGAGATTCAACCAGAGACTCTGCCCGACTGCGACTCAGTCAACACATTCTCCAGGAACGGTCTTCCCAGGAATATACAAAAGACTATATGTAAATATTGTGTACACTTTCTTGTTTCAATACATTTTGTTCTAAGTACATTTTGTGTTGCATTATTATTCCATGCATTAGTCAAGTTTCAACACATAGATAGATAGATAGATAGATAGATAGATAGATAGATAGATAGACTTCATCCAATCATACCGTGAAATGAAGGTCGTCCTAAACGGCTTTGTCTTCCAGCTCCTTTCTAATGAACGCTGGTGGTCCCCAATGCTATATCCTGTGTTCTACACTGTTTCTGATCTTTATCAATGATCTTCCCGATGTCATCAGTTCCCAAATAGGCATTTATACTGATGACATTACCATTTACTCTTGTCTCAATAGTAAATCCATCAGAGCTGACAAAGTCAACCTGGCTGCTGCTCTTGAAAAGGACTTCCAATCTGTTGTTAACTAGGGCAGGAATTGGCTGGTAAACTTTAATGCCTCCAAAAACGAAACTGCTCTCATTTACCCACCATAGAGACCCCCCTCGGTCTACTATCACTTTGGTTGATGCTCAACTTCAGGATAGCGTCTCACTGCGCCATCTTGTCCTCAAGCTTTCCACTGACCTGAGTTGGAACAACTATATTGAATCAATTGCTGTATATACTGCCAGGAAAGTTGGTTCTCTGTGTCGCACCAGAAGGTTTTTCTCGTCTGAGTCCATCCTTCACATCTACAAATCTACTATTCGCCAATGCGTGGAATACTCTTGCCACATATGTTTTAGTTCTCCCGCTGTTCATCTCGAGGTTCTCAACAAAATCCAAAGATGGATATGCAAGGCGCTCAATCCTTAATTAGCATCTCGACTCCAGTCACTTTCTCACGGACGTGATATGGCTTCCTTCTGTCTTTTCTACAAATATTTTTATGGCAACTGCTCTGACGAGCTATTTTCACTGTTAACCCCAACTGCAAGAATTTAATCGTGCTACTAGGTTGGCATCTCGGTCCCACTCTTCCATTGTGGAAACAGTTAAATGTAATGCCCGAATAATGTAAATAATGCAAGTAATCATAATACTTCATCTCAGAGATATAAAGAGACCAAAATGTTGTGAATATGGCAGTGAAGATGAGGATGACAGTCCGAATAATGTAAATAATACAAGTTTCTTTTACTTAATTATTTTTCAGTTGGTATGAATATATTAATTACTTTTTTTTGATTTTATATTTGTTTATCTTTTTTTTTTAGAATCAATCAGATATTCTGTCAACTCTTCGTCGATTGGATCAAATAGAGAATTGATTAAAGAAAGAAAACACAATGGCTGAAGATGAAATAAACAACCAATGTATTGAATAGAAAGTTTCAAAGAACAATCTCCTCAAATCACCCTGCGTAAAGTTAATGATCTGGGGCAGTTATACGGGTTGCGGTGAAAGACAATCACCCACCTTTCCTCCAGTATGACCGCAAAACAATTCGAGGTTGAAGATGCATTTGCAGTATTTTGATTTTATCGAACTTATTTCGATAAAACGTGGCAATTCGACCGATAACCAGATGAAAAGGAGAAAATATCAAATTGTACCCAATGGTTTCACTTTTACGACATATCAAACGACCCCCTGGCAATTCAGTTAATAAAACAGGTTCGTTGTTCATCTGTAAACATCTCCAGACATATTGTCATCAGTCAGAAAATAGATGGCACATTAGAACATTATTTTTATGCTTATATTTAGTGACCCAATCCATATTATTTTCCAATATGCTAAAAACGTTCTGATACGTTCTAATCGTCTATGCTTAATTCATTTTTCAACTTTAACAAATTTCCAAATGACATCAAGCGTTCATCAACATTTACTGTTTGTTCCCCTATATATCTCGACAGTGTTGTACTATTTTTCTATTGACTCCGCTTTAAGCCTTTCAGTCCTGCGTTCGTGAACAATTTTAACTCTTCTGTCTGAGCTCTTGAGTCAAAACACGCAAATAATTTGTATATAATGTTTCACTGCAGATATAAAATAGTGTTTATCCACCGTTCAATCGGTGTCTGGGCATTAAGTCATTTTTCTCTACCACCGTAAAGCGGTGGTCAGCTCTCAAAAGGTTAAAATCTATTTTTACACGTTTTGACACCAGTTTGGGGGTTAAATATTTGCCCATGGCTGGGACCCTAACAGGTGCTGCCACCCTGGGTCAAGGTGGACCTAAGAACACCAGCAATTAAGACGTGGTTCTACGCTCCTCAAACCCTCCTTATCAGAAGTTTGCTGTTGGATGTAGTTTATCGTCATACCCAGCACGAAGTAATTTTCGTTTTGGGGAACCAATTATGGTGAATGTATTATTTTCATTGCTATTCATATGTGGCAATTAAGAATAAATTTAGAATACACTAACAGAAAGGTATGAATTCTCTTCTTCTTCTCTCCAGTTATGGGTAAATAGCTGGGTTATATAGCCTTGGATGGCAAATGTTCTACCGCAGAAAAAATGGCAACCTACTGCGGGAAAAAATCTGCCTCGTCAGTGATGTATCGAAAGATACATGATCGTCTAAACGTGTATCACTCATGGAACATAACTGAACATACCTCAGTTTTTGCATACCAGTGTTAGCATACACAGTGGATTAATGAAAAATGTTCCCCCCCACACCTGATAACGGAAAAGTAGGAATAAAATAGCACATAATTTTAGAAATCGATTGGTCTGTTCTATTCCAACCTCATTCACCTGAACTTGCTCCAACTGATTATTACTTTTTCCAATGACTGCAAATCGTTTTCATGGAAAAGAAATTCTCTGATGAAAACCAAATTCAAGAATTCGTCGAAAATATTTCAGGTCGTAATCTGGAGAATTTTACTGAAAAGGTATCGAGGGGTTGCTTGGTTAAAGTGGTAAGCAACCACTGTAAATAATAGGGAAAGTAGAATGAAATAAAATTTAACTAATTATTTTTAATTTTTGAAGAATAAGATGGAACAGAGTCTATTTTTGAAAGTACTTTCATTAAAAACATTTTGAATAAATGCAGTTACTGATATAACAGAAGTAGGTTATATTTATTCAATCGAACTTAGCCGAGGACATGATGGGGTAAAACAAGCAACATGAAGGCCCACTTCAGACCACAATTAATTTGAAGTTTTTGAAATTCAATTTGTCAATGTGCTACCAGGGATGTAAAAGAGGATACATTTATAAAGTAATTAAGTTTGATGAAAATCGGTTGAAAGATCAACGAAAAATAAGAAAGGAACAAGTAAAAAATAGCCATTTTGGCTATTTACGCGGGTTTTCACTATATGGGTGGACTCAATTATCTAGTTAAATGACTTAAACAATCAACTTATTATTGGCTACAGTTGAGTGGAGTTTGTATTAGTTTGCGAGAAAATTGAGGGAGTTTTTAGTTTAGAATTTGTGTTGAAATCAATTTTTCGTTTTTCGCGGTTTTTCGGTAAATGCAGTGGTGTATAAATAAAAATGTGGTATCGTTGAGCATGTCATGATATACATAACCTACATACCGAGTTTGAACGAAATCGGAGAGAAAAGTTGAATTTATCGATTTTTGATCGATTATTGATTTTTATAAAAAGAACCAATGTCTTACATTGTACAATGTATATGCCACGTTTGGTCAAAATCGGTTGGATGGATCTCGAGTGAAAAGGTATCACACAGATAGATACACAGAGAGATACACAGAGAGACAGACAGACATCCTTTGTTTTATATATCGAGATTAAGGAGTAGCGAAAGTTTTAAACTAGTGTCTTTTAAGTTCTTATATTTTATTTATTCCCTTCTTCCTCCCTTTAAAAGTTTGTGTTCTCTCTTCATTAATATTGATTACGTCTACAAATCGATTTATTGAATTTTCCCTGCTCTTTAAAAGGAACTGACCTCACTTCAGTTAAAACCATAAAGCAATACCTCTCTAAACATCCCATTAACTCTTCAAATCCTTCAGTCAAACTAAAACAAATATATGTTCAAGAAATTCCTTAACACGGATATAACTACTTTTGGAATGAGATATTTAATATGAGAGATTAAGCAGAGTTAAATAACTGATATATAAATAAATGGAATCACATATTGTTGAGTTATTAACGTTTAACCGCCTGAACAGTTAAAGTAAGGAGAATATGGGAATGTTTATGCCAGAGATTTGGGATCGTTTTGAATTCAACGAAAGAACGGCAAAAGCATTGATTTAGTTTTAATGATGCAATGACTGAATCATCGATCAAATTAATGTGTGAAAAAAGAGAAAGGTTTTACTTGCTATTTTTTTTTTTTTTTTGCTAAGCACTGATTTGCGGTCCTTTCTTTCGATAGAGGTTATTTTTTCGTTCTAAAAAGTCGTATTTACCCAGTCATTTATTCGCTGAACAATAAATGGCATCGTCTGTGGGAAGAGTTCTTGGCAGCAATCGATAATTAATTTATCTAAGGGGAAAAAGCAAATTCTATTCTTCCTATTTGTTACTATTTATTCTTGCTTTCTATCCCCAATTTCTGTTCGCAAGAAATATCATTCAATTAAGTAATTCAATGAAGAGCACTTTTTGAATTGAGAACGACAATGTGATTTTTACTTCCTAAGGACTGAAGCGAATGTCAACCTGACTCCATCTAAACATTCATGTAATTTATACGTTTTGAACATCGATTAGTTTTTTTAATCAAGTGAATTTTGTTGACGTCCATTTAAAATATACGATGGAGTTTTGCAAAATAACTCACATTTTGACCCAGTGTTTTTTTCTGATTCGAAATATTCATTGCTATTTTCATTATGTTTTTATAAGTAACGATAAAGGTTAACAATGAATGTAACAGCTGCTTAGTATCTGTCTATATCTCTGAGATGAGGTATTATCTGCATTATTTACATTATTCGGACTGTTATTATCATCTTCATTGCCACATTCAAAACATTTCGGCCTCTATATCTCTGAGATGGGGTATTATGATTACTTGCATTATTTACATTATTCGGACTGTCATCCTCATCTTCATTGCCATATTCACAAAATTTCGGCCGTTGTAGGCTCCGGCCGTCTTCAGGTGATTTCAAATCGAACCCTTTATTTCGTACGGTAGATTTTTCTAGTTCCACATTCCATACCTCTTCCGGATGTCTCAGTTATTTCCCTTTAACTCAACTCTCCAAGTTGTTGCCTGGTATTGAACTCATCTAGTCAATGGATCTAAACCAACGTCTTTATTCACTTGACTATGTATCCTTGAGGGCATTCGTGTATTGATTTTTGGGGCTTATAAAGCTAATGTCCCAGTAACCATGTTTTACCAGTGCTCATATAGCAAATTTTATGTTATTATTATTGCATTTTTTACCACAGTTTATATTGCGATTTTTGTTGTTATTCATTGCTTTTCTGTAGCACTCCTTATTACTGGTTCCCATATCGTATTCATATCTATGCTTGGTCACTCAAAAGATTTTTGTGTACTCGAGAGTTGAGTTAAAGGGAAATGACTGAGATATCCCGAAGAGGCATGACACGTGGAACTAGAACAATTTAACCCGCTGGACGAAATAAAGGGTTCGGTTCGAAATTCCAATCACCTGAAGAAGGCCGGACCGTACAACGGCCGAAACGTTGAGAATATGACAATGAAGAGCGTTACTATCCCGTCACTAAAGATGTCATGAGGGACTGAGTTGCTCAGTGGCACCCTTATCCATTTTCCTCTCTGTCAAACACAGTGGTATATCACTGAAAAGATATCCGTTGATATGACAAAGTTCATAGAAAAGTGAAGACACGCTTTTCCTAAGACGCCAGAACGATGTGAAAATAGCAACTTCAAACAAAATTGGAAATCACCGATTCTGTTTTTTATCGTCAGTAACGGAGCATGTATTTACAGAGAACAGAACACACACGCACACAAAAAAATCTACCTGTGATAGTTATATTTGAATGTAAAAGAAGATCATGAAACTATTAGCATGCGTTGGCAAGTGCTGCTTATTTTGAAAAAAATATTTTTGTAAATAAAGCTAAATATAGAGTGTTCTAATAAATTAAACCGATTTTAAA
Organism: Acanthosepion lycidas; assembly: GCA_963932145.1. Classification (NCBI taxonomy): domain Eukaryota; kingdom Metazoa; phylum Mollusca; class Cephalopoda; order Sepiida; family Sepiidae; genus Acanthosepion; species Acanthosepion lycidas. The sequence goes on along the minus strand of OZ010579.1, from coordinate 3,359,981 downwards.
TGCGAATTAAGTTTAAGCATCTAATGATTTTTTTCTTTCAGATTTAACAACTTAAATCTTTAGCAATTTCAACCCTGGAAAGATTAACAATCAAACAACGTGTTAAAGTTATCGAAGCCTATTACGAAAATGGACGTTCAAATTTTAATATATACGGTCCAATGATTCCGCTAGTAAAAAATGCACACCAAACATTGACCTTTTGTGGATGTAGTGGTTTTTCAACAATCTTCCTTGGATTTTCATCAGCCCAAATGCGACAATTCTGCTTATCAAAGAATCTACCAAGATGAAAATGGGTTTCATCATTAATAACAGGTTTTTACGAAAAGTCTTCATCGGCTTGTCTTTGCTCGTGCATCCAATTGCTGAATGATGTACGGCGCTCCAAATGGTCATCACGTTTCAGTTCTTGTGTCAATTGAATTTTGTAAGCACAAAGAGATAAATCTTTTGTCAAAATTCGATGTAACGTTGTTGTGAAAAGGTTCAAGGCTTCCGATGACGAATCGAGGTGTCTGGATTTTCGGGACATTCTCGTAGACTGCAGGAATATTTTCAGCTGAATGGCGTAAACCAGGACGCAATGGTGTTTTCACATCTGCCGCCGATTCTGAATTTACAAACAATTTTTCCAATTGCATTCTCAGTTGGTCGATTATGTTGACCAAAATTATCGCGAAGGACTCGAAATGCATTTCTGTTTGAACATTCCATTTTCGTAATAGGTTTCGATAACTTTAACACGTTGTTTGATTGTTAATCTTTCCAGGGTTGAAATTACCAAAGACTTAAGTTGTTAAATCTGAAAGAAAAAGAAAAAAAATCATTAAACGCTTAAACTTAATTCACATTTAAAATCGGTCTAAGTTATTAGAACACCCTATATTTGGAACAAAGACATTTATCTTCCTATGGATTAAATTCATTACAATTTCAGTCAACAAGTAGAGGGCACATTGTGTTCGCATGTATGAAGAAAAACAGAGTTTCGCTTCTTTTCTTTAAGGCACAAAGGTACCAAAATGAATCGCATTTATAATGTTATTTATAGGTAACAAAAGTAGACATTAAGGAATTTCCGGAATTTTTCTTTTTCTTAGTAAAATGAAACAGGTCTAAGGGATGTGAGCACAGTTGATACTTTTATGGAACAATTCTTTAAGAAATGAAGAAAACCGACGCGCCTATTTTGTTTATAAACAATGGACGGAGCAAAGAGAAAATGTAACGCCTTACCAATTTAACTGTCCATATAGTCAAGGTATATCGTCGTCATCTTCCCAGGGTGGTGCAGTAGGCAGCATGTGGTGATGAAATGAAGAATCTGTGAGGAATAGTTGGTCAGAAGATGTATCACAAAGAAATGGGCTAAAAAGCCGACATGACTCTGTGGGTGATGGGAACGCATGATGATAAAACGTTGCATGGTACACATCCTGAAGTGGTTTAGTGCCAATGATTATGTCCACAGGAAGCTTAATCTTGCGAGCTAATCCCGATGGCTTGATACAGAGCTGAAAAAAAAATAACAATGGACTTATTCAACTTATCCGTCGGAAAGAAAAAAAGGCATTAACAAACATACTGAAAAAATCTGTCTATATTTCTGAGATGAGGTATTATGTACATTATTTACATTATTCAGACTATTGTCCTTATCTTTGTTTCCATATTTATTACAACGTTTCGGTCTATTAGTATCAGTCTATATTTCTGAGATAAGGTATTATGTACACTATTTACATTATTCGGACTATTGTCCTCATCTTTGTTGCCATATTTATCACCCTTCAGTATCTGTCTATATTTCTGAGATGAGGTATTATGTACATTATTTACATTATTCGGACTATTGTCCTCATCTTTGTCGCCATATTTATTACAACGTTTCGGCCGTTGTACGCTCCGGCCTTCTTCAGGTGGTTGGAATGTCGAACCCAAGGTAGTGACATTAGACAAAGTATTGCTCAGTAGTATCCTACAACGTAACAACTACCCTAGGTACATGGCAGCAGCCCCGAAAAACTGGGATATGCGGGTACAAGAGGAGGACAACAACACTCAGAAAACAGTCTGCCTGCCTTATGTGAAGGGGTTGTCAGAGAAAATACAAAGGATCTGCGGTCCATATAACATCAGGACACCCTTCAAAGGCTTGACGACACTTCGCAGATATCTCTCCTGAGTAAGACCCCCACCCCATAGAGGAGAACATGACTAAAGACTGTGTGTACGCTATCCCGTGCAGCTGCGTAAAGGAATATAAAGGGGACGTCATTTCAGTAATAAATCTGATCAATCCTATTCCTGTTTTTTGAAGGAAACTATTGCGTACTTTACCTAAAAGAAAGAAATAAAAATATCCTAGAAAATAAGATTTTGAATAAGTTGGGTCGGGGGGAAGCAATAAATCTGTATCATGACATAACGTTTTTAGCTGAATTTTTATTTGAAATTTTCACTGTATAATAAAGGTGCTCAATGTGATTAATATTAACGAATCTGACAAACATTCTTCACCGGTGAACTAAGTCATCTGACAAAAAAGGCGATGATATTGAAAAAAATCAATATTATTTTCTTTTCTTTTTTTTACACCCTACGCTACAGAGAAGTGAGCAATTTCATATATAGACAGGCAACATTTTTACGTTTGTGTTTATTGACAAATATAAACTGACGGAAAGTAAAATTGCAACAAGCTGAAATACGATGCCGAATTTGAATAGTGCACAGCAGATATTATACTAATATTTTAAACGTGTGACAATATGGGTGGAAGTCTAATTATGTGAGGTGAGCAGAGTACTAAGGAGGCTTGACATCAATCGAGTCAAATGTATCCCGGTGTTATGTCATGTAGGTATAGCTGGCACTCGTAGTCAAGGATACCCGTCTACTAGTGTGGCTAGCCAATCCCTATTGCAGACGCTTATTCCGGCGCATTTGTGTTTATTTAACACCCACAGAGTCCACCTGTGTTTTATACTGTAACTATACAATTTCTGGGAAAGAGCGTGTTATTTAGCGAGATCAACAATTTGAAGGCAAGCACGTTCAAGCCCTCGGCCACGGTGACTTGTGACTTGTGACTTCGTGCTAGCACAGCTATCGACGGCCCCCAATTTCACTCACAAAGTTTGGGTCAACCCGTGGTATGGCTTTCAGGCACTTTCCAAAGGTGCCGGACGCTGGTATTGACCCCTCCAGTCCGGTGATATCAGGAAGCCTCCTTCCTGACAAATCGACCATGGTGAGATTCGAACCCGGGTCTCATGGTCAGAATGCGAGCATTCTAACCACGTGCCCCTATGTTATAGAACCTGGGAAAAAGCAGCGAAAAAGTTCGATTTCCTTTCTCGATTATGCTAATTAATGTGGAAAAAGAATTAACGAAGGAAGTTTTTGGGTAATTAAATAGGTCGGCTGTTCATGATGAACCGAAAATTAATATTTGCTTGCAGATAAATTTAGTAAATGACCAATTACAGCTCTATGCCAATCGGCTCTACTCACGGTTGAAAATGACAAGTAGGAAATTATTAGGTTGAGTCCTAAATAGTTTCCCTTTTTGGTTTATAAACTTTATTCTTCAAAAATAAATTACGAATTCCATTTTATTTTATTACTAGCAGCCAAACTCAGCTGGTCGAGAGATTTGGGATCGTTTTGAATTCAAAGAAACAACGGCAAAAACATTGATTTAGTTTTGATTAGCAGCCATTCCCAGCTGGTCAATCAGAAAAAGCGTTCAATTAAAATGGAGCAAAAACAGCATCATGGTTAGATGTAACAGAGTCTATCTTTTTCAATTACTTTAAAGTATTTTCATTAAAAAAAATTGAATTAATGCAGTTAGTGATATAACAGAAGTAGTCTGTATTTATTCAATCAAAGAATAGCCGAGGACATGAAAAGGTAAAACAGGCAACATGAACACCCACTTCAGACCACAATTATTTGGAGTTTTCGAAATTCAATTTGTCAGTGTGCTACCAGTGATATAAAAGGGGATACATTTATAAAGCAATTATTAAATTTGCTGAAAATTGGTTGAAAGATCAACGAAAAATAAGAAAGAAACCAGTAAAAATCGCCATTTTTCGCTATTTCCGCGGTTTTTCACTATATGAGTGGACTCAGTTATCAAGTTAAATGATTTTTAAACAATCAACTTATTGGTGGATACAACTGAGTGAAGTTTGTATTAGATTTCTTAAAAAGTGAGGGAGGTTTTAGTTTAAAATTTGTGTTGAAATCGGAGGAAAAAAAGTTGAATTTATCGATTTTGATCGGCTTTATCAATTATTGATTTTTTAAAAATTATCGATTTTTACGCTAAGAACCTATTTCTTATACTGTACAATGTATGTGCAAAAAAAAAATCTTCAAAAACTTTTGTTTCAAACAGATCCAAAGGATGTATTTTTATGTTAATCAGATCAGTTTTATTTCTCAGCCTAAATAAATTCTGCGAACTGGCTTTATAGAAATTAAAGCTGTGGACAATGTATTTTTTTCTATCATATCGATTCGGCTGTGGTTAGATAGAAAATATAGTTTACGGGAAAACTGGCATAAATGAAATTAGTCAAGGGGTAAACTGGCCATGTGATTTCTGAAACAAAGGGGAGACCTACATAGAGAATAAATTAATAGTCAAATCTGTTTATTGGTGACAGGTGCACTTTGGGAAATGTCATCAGAGGCCGGTAGCGGCGACACAATGTCGACATGGGGCTGAGGACAACGGATGGGTGCAAGATACAGGCGGAATATCTTCATGGAGTTAAGCCAAGACTTCCACGGTGATATGAGTAATCAAATCGTTGTTGTAATCAAGAATCCATTAAGACATTATTATTCTAATATTGAAATAGTGACAACGAACAAACATATTTGTCTATATTTCTGGGACGAGGTAATGTAAATAGAATTTGCCCTATTTACATCATTCGGACTGTTGTCCTTATCTTTATTGCCATATTCACAACGTTTCGGCCGGTGTACGCGCCAGGCTTCTTCAGGTGATATATGATGGAATTTCGAACCGAATCCTTTAGTAGAGTGTTCTTGTAACACATACCATGCCTTTTTTGGGATATCTTTTTTCAGTTAATTCCCTTTAGTAACTCAACTCTTTAAGTTTTTGTTCTCTCTTCTGTGGTAAGGTATTGAACTCACGACTCTTTGGGTCAAGTCACTTTTGGATTACAAAACCAACGCTATGTCTATATCTCTGAGATGAGGTATTATGATTACTTACATTATTTACATTATTTGGACTGTTACCTCATCTTTATTGCCATATTCACGACGTTTATACACACTGGCCTTCTTTAAGAGATATCTTGGAATTTGAAAACCTATTATTTAGTCTCCTAGATTGTTCTAATTCAACATGCCTTGCCTTTTTTTGGATATCTCAGTTTCACTTAATTCCCTTTAGTAACTCAACTCTTCAAGTTTTTGTTCTCTCTGCTTGGCCAGGTATTGAACTCAGGACTCTTTGGGTCAGATTTTGAATTACTTCAACCAACGCTTTTATTCATTGGGCCATTTTGGAATCGAGTGTCTAAAGAGAATTAACTGAAACTGAGACATCCCAAAAAGGCATGGCACGTGGAATTAGAACAATCAACCGCATATAGCCTGAAGAAAGCCCGAACGTATAAAGGCCGAAACGTCGTGCATATGGCAATAAAGATGAGGTCAACAATCCAAATAATGTAAATTGGATAAATATGAACAAACATATTGTTGTTCGATCATCATTATAGTTATCAATATCGGCGAGGGAATAGTTCCAGGCCTCCCCGCGGATACCAAAATCTAAGCATATATAACTTCTGTAGCATGGCACAATGATCGCATATAATCTATCAATATCTTTCAGTATGATTAACTCACCTTTAGATTATTTTGAATTATATTTATGTACTTGGCATTCCTTATAAAATGGAAACGGTTATGTGAATAATTAGTATGCTTTAAATAGCAACTAAAGGTTCTGTTTTTAATTTATACCAAAAGAAAAACCTCGAACTGTAAAAAGAAATGTCGCTAAAATTTGGGGGAAGTCGGTAAGAAGGAAGCTTCATGGAAATCCTTAAATAAAAAAAAAAATGAGCATTCTTTGCAGAATTGGAAATACAAGGTGTCCATAAAGTTCGTGTGCCCTTAAAAAAAAATTAATTTGTATTTGCGATAGAAATAAACGCTCTCTTTCTCTCTCTCTCTCTCTCTATATATATATATATATATATATATACATAAATATACTGGGTGGCCATAAAGTTCGTGTGCACTTTAAAAAAACTTATAAATTTATTTGTATTTGCAATAGAAATAATCTGTAAAAAATGTTATAAAGTTTATTGTACCTAGTTTTCAGTATAGCTAAAATAACTAATGTGATTTCAGGCATTACTGTAAATCAGTTGGCAAATGTTTTCCGTGAAATGCAAAATCTTATTACCCTTTGTATTGCTAATTATGGAGGACATGTTGAAACTTAAATAAAATTTCAATAAAATCTTAAAAAATATAGATTTACTTCTTTCTAAACCTTTTTACAAATTATTTCCATCGCAAATACAAATAGTTATAATTTTTTTAAAGTGCACACGAACTTTATGGACACCCTGTATTTGTGAAAACTGATAATGCAAAAAGCTGTTT